>JAMXBB010000012.1:66877527-67142743 GCA_024138015.1 Lumnitzera littorea | reverse complement strand
AACCTCCTCTTCCCCCTTCCTCTGGTGGAGGATTCTGTAATGTCTGATGAAGTGGAGTAAAATGCAATGAACATGCCAAGGGATGTGAAATGCTTTAGGTCAAACACTGTGGTTTAGGTATTGTTGCTTTAGTTGATATGCATGCAGTTTGCCAGTTTACTCATACAAGCACACTGCATACCCTTGACCAAATTTAGAAGTCCCAGAGGATAATTCAGCTTTTAAACCATATGGTATTTTAACAACCAATTGATTTCACCGTACTTATTGATGTTGTGACCCTTGCTGCAGTGCTGCTTTGGCTGCAACAGGAAGCATGGATCAGAAACTCATCATTTGGGATCTACAACATTCATCTCCCCGTGCAATCTGTGATCATGAGGTTTGCTTAGTCTCCACCTCCAAACCAAACAACTAAAGCAGCATAATAATCTCAATTTATTGACAATAACAATTGACAGTTAATTAATGTCAAGAGGATTGATTTGGTGACTTGAGATATAAGATATAACAAATCTTAATTATAATTTTTCCCTCTACCAGGATGGAGTTACATGCTTGGAATGGCTCGGTTCCTCTAGGTACTTGGCTACAGGTTGTGTAGATGGCAAAGTCCGAGTATGGGATAGTCTATCTGGTGATTGTATAAGAACCTTCAATGGCCATTCCGATGCAGTTCAGAACCTTTCGGTGTCTGCTGATAAGTATTTCCTCGTATCTGCTTCCATAGATGGAACTGCGAGAGTTTTTGAAATTGCCGAGTTTAAGTAGAGGGAAGGGGACGTATAATTTCTTTCTTGCGATGCCATCATTTTCAGTCTCGTTGAGAGCATATTTATCTTTGTATCTTTTATCCTAGCTTGGATATTCATCGTTTCATCAATCAATCATTTGTATACCTCAAACTAAACATCTAACAGTTGTAGGAACTTGTATAACTTTTAACGATAAATTATCTCAATTGCTCTAAGATATATAATGAGTGGGTTTTTGCTTATATTGGATTTAATTTTATCTGTTGTTATTATTATTACTCGATATATATATATATTTGTGTGTGTATACAATATCCTTAAAGTAGCTAAGCAATCCAACATTCTTTGTTTTTTTTTTTTTTTTTAAAATCATTATTAGGCTGTAATGAGAGCAATCAGATTGTATCAACTGCTTGCTGAATTTGTGTTACTAATCATTTACAGCGATTAAGCATATATGTGCGTCATATCAAATCCACATGGGTGTGGACACCAATACCAAAGCAGGTACTCTGCACGACTCTTTAGACGCAAAGAACCCAGCCATCGGTACTTAAGCGTTGGTGAAAGGTGTCGATCTTGGCTTCTTAATACTTTGTTTGGTATGGAGAAAGAAATGAGAGAGAATATATATATATATGTGTGTTTGTGTGTGTGTGTGTGGGAGGAAAGGATATGGGGGAAAATAATTGTAAGGATATATTTCACTCGATTAATGAAGAGAAGATAAATAGAAGGATTATTAATCATTACTAAAAGATAAAATGAAGTATAGGGATGGGAAACTCTCTCTCCAATTTAGGGAGAAACTTCATTTTGTAGGGTACGCAAAATTTTCTATTCTAAATCATTCCTCTTTCCTTTCTTCTCTTTTCAAATAAGGAAAGTGCGTTAGAAATTACATTTTCATTCCATTTACCGTTCGCTCTTGATTCCTTCCTTCTAAACATAGGCTAAGTGTTAAAAAAAAAAATTTATTTATGTGGTTGTAAAAAATTATATAAAAATTCTTAAAATGTTGTTTTTAAAAACATAAATGATAAAATGCAAAGTTCCTTATAAGTTACAATTCTTAAAATATTGATGTGAATGTTTAGAAACCTATGATACAATGCTTTAAATTAAAGATTGTTGATAAAAGATTTTGAATATAGGTTCCTTAAGCTCATTTTAAATTGACTAAACCTTGGGTTAAACCATTCTAACCTATAGCCAATATGTTTCCATCACCACCGACCTATCTCGAACCATAATCAACCTACTTGAAGCTTCTTTTGATAGTAAATTGAATATTGCCCTAAGGCTAAGCTCTTTCCTTTAGAAGCCATCCACATTCTGCTTTGCTCATATTATCATCTTGGAGAGCACAACTAACCTCCCTAGGTGTGTGAGCTTAGGCTAAGCATAAAAGACTAAGGGCAAACTTCATGCAACAATAGATAAGGATCTTTGACTTGCTCAACAATATGGCCCCTAGATTCTCAAGCCATGACCGCCACTACGATGTCCAGTTTGTATACTTAGTGGGTGCATATTTGCACCCTCGTAAGAATGTGATCCGAAATTCTTGTCAATTCATCATTATAAATAGAGGCATCTCACTAATGGTAAACCACCTTTATACACTTACTAACTTTTGAGCTCTTTTGGACTCTCATGTTTTTACTTTCCTTTCTCTTAACTTAGGCATCAAAGTAGCTATATTGGACAACATTTGAGCGCCCCTCATTGTGCTTTGTTTGTAGGCCCACTTTGAGATACTTTAAAGCCCAACACTTCTCATTCTACTCTATTGGCAGAATCAAATAGATGATATTTGGTGCCATTTATAGGAAGCGATATCTTACATCGCAATTAACTCCCCTTTGAAACATGTTACTTCACTTTCCCATTAACAATAACAAGACTAGGCAACTAAACTGAGAGCTACAATGTTAGTGATGGGAACTAAGCCTCAATTGGTAGACATAACAATTAGAGTAAGGCAACTTGCACACCCCCTAACCCCTCACCCGCTCTTCTTCTTCTTTTTTTCCCTTCCTCCTCTGATGGATATTTCCAATGCTAGGACGGAGCAAAACCTATCGCTACCTAGGCAAGATGGGAACCTTGTCCCTCTTCTACCTCCAAGCATGCGAAATTAGCAAATACGATTTACAAATTTTTGCAATCATACCCTTATTGGAAACGAGTAGGTTGCCAACTCCTATGCTGATGCTGCCTGATCTACAACTTGTAGGTGTTACCTGGTTGATGATGTTGACTTGAATGAGGTTAGACAGATGGTCAAGAGGCTTTCCAAGAAACACAAAAGCAAAGCTATTGAAGGCGCTGGCCAAGTGTCGATAACATTACTCCTTTTACTAAACCAATACGATGGTATTGGTGATTTAGGTAACCATTTGCTCCACTTTCGCTCCCTGATGAAACTACATGGTTATGGGGATGCTATCATATGTAAGGCTATCTTCGACACCTTAAGCAAGGCTGCCTAAACGTGGTTTAACCACCTTCCAAACAATTTAATTTCTTTCTTCGATGAGCTTAATTGTCGATTCAACCTCCACTTTTAAGCTTGTAAGTCCCCATCTAAGGATACATTGTCCTTATTTTGTGAACTGACAGGAAGGAGAGACCCTCCAAGAATTTGTTGCCTTGTTCAACAATGCTTTGGTTGAAACCTCTTAACTAGATGAGGGAGTAATTGTCTATTCTTCCCAGTTAAGCGTCGGATTGCTAGGGGACTTCTTCCACTCTTTATCCAAGAGCAAATTGAAGATTATAGTAGAGTTTTGGTAGAAGACCTAAAAATATATGGACTAAGAAGACAACATTTACGTAAGGCATGAGGTTGACCAAAAAGAAGGATAAGGAGAAGGATCGGGCGTTAATGAATGACCAACTAAGAGGTTGAGCATCCAATTGTAGTGATAAAGGCAGGCAGGCCTAAAGATAGGAGATGCTCACTTCCTATCTTGACCTATGCACGACATGTGCCCTTGAATCGACCTTTAGCAAATGTGTATATGAAGGTTCGAGGAAGTGGAATCTTGCCACAACCTAGAAAGATGAGGGGCAATGCAACTTTCATGATGATTACAGTTATACAATCTATAAGTACTTCCAATTGAATAATGCCATTGAGAACACTATCAAGCAAGGTTACTTTAGGGAACACATTGTTAGCGCTAATGGCTACATTGAGTGTCCTCCTTAGAGGTGGCGTATTAAGGAAGTTGATGAGGAAGGAAACAATAACCCCTGCAACAATCGAGGCCCCA
Source organism: Lumnitzera littorea (assembly GCA_024138015.1). Lineage (NCBI taxonomy): Eukaryota > Viridiplantae > Streptophyta > Magnoliopsida > Myrtales > Combretaceae > Lumnitzera > Lumnitzera littorea. The sequence continues at coordinate 67,138,707 of JAMXBB010000012.1, read as the reverse complement.
ATGGCATCATTAACATCATCATTGAGGAGCCTATCTTGGGGGCTAGTCGAGCTCTACTAGCTTAGTTGATGCCCATCTGATAGGTAAGTGATGGTAGTATAGAAGAAGAAGTAAAGATGGGATAACTCTATCTCTTTTTTTGACAAAGACCTCAAGGGGGGTTGAACACCCGCCTTCCTGAGCAAGTGATCGTAGTGTAGCAAAAGAAGTAGAGATGGGATACCTCTATCTCCTTTTTTGACTAAGACCTTAAGGGGGGTTGAACACTACCCCCCCCCCCCCCCCTACCTTCCTCCCTTCCAAACCCTCAACCAAGATGCCTTAGTGATTGGTGCTCGAATCTCCAGTGTCAAGGTCCTTAAAGTAATGGTAGACACAAGGACTTTTACTAACATTCTATTCATATACACCTATGATCAGATGTAGAAGAAGCTACTGTAATGATCTAATTGTAATTTCTCTCATCGAGGTATTGTCTACTTTGGTGTCAAATGTTGTATGATTTTGTCCCTTAATACAACAATTTTTCGGTAGGTCACTTATCTTGGGATTGCTCTAACATGTATACACTTAACTTTAGAGTTTCAATGTACTTTGAGCTGCTACATCAAAAAGTACCTTGATGATTTACAGCTCAGTTACATAGCATGTAAAGGGTATTGCAATTTACCTCCCTTACAAAACTGACGTCCTTGTTAGTTTCATTACATAAGTCTAGAATCATCACTAGGTAGGGCTTTATCCTTTTGATTGGTGGACTGCTTTGATACTACTTGTAATGATTTGGCCAGAACTCTTCTCATCGAGGTATTATTTACTTTGGCATCAGACATCACACCGTTTTATCCTCTAGTATAGCAGCTTCCCAAAAGGTCACCCATCATGGGATTGCTCTAACTCAAGTATGCTTAACTTTGAAGTTTCGATGTACTCTAAATTGCTATACCAAAAAGCACTTTGATGATTTAGAGTTTAGTTACCTAACATGTAAGGAGTATTACATTATCCTACTTGATGAAGCCTTACCACTATGAGCTTTCAATAGGGGGAATGTCTGATCAAAGGATAGCATTACTGTTGATATGGAGTTTAGCAACAATGACAATGTCACTAGGTAGCCTATGGAATTTGCAGTGATGGATTGTCCATCCCTTTACAATGTCATCTTAGGGTGATCAAACTTAACAAGTTTTAAGGCCATCATGTCCTTCTTCTACTTCAAGGCTAAGTTTCCAATGCTTACTAGGGTAGATATTTATAGGTGTGACCAAAAGCTCTTTAAAGAGCTATATGTAAAAATAGTTAGGATGGATGACATCTTCACTTTGGACACTACATTGGAGGAGAAACTAACTATTAAGGGAGAGTTGGATGAGATAATGATGGAAGTGTAGATCAAAAGGATCATTAATTAAACCATGCGGTTAAGAATGTCGACACTTATTAAGCTTAAGGAAGACATCATCCATTTCCTTCGGTCTAATTTTGACCAATTCGTTTGGTCTTTATAAGACATGTTATAAGCTCCACAATAAGGTGTTCGAGGTTCAGTTTATGAAATTTAAAGTGGTTGGGTAAATTATTCGATCGAGTCTAAATTTTATAACGAAGCTAAAAATATTAGTAAAAATGATTTCATGAGTTTAGATTTAAGAAAATAAATAATAAAATAATTACTTATTATAATATTGAATTACATGTAAAATTCCTATTATTTATCGAAAACATATAAAATAAATTCTGATAATTAATGAATTGATAGAAATAAATTATATATACACTAAAAATTATAAAATAACTTAAATAATATTTAAGAATATTTATTTGTACCATATATATATATTTATGTGTAGGTAAAAATAAGTGAAATTACTTAAAATATCCCAAATGTGTTAAAATAATACTAAATAATTAAATAAAATTCATAAATAATTAAAAAAAATTAAGAAAAATATGGAAAAATGAATAAAATTCTAGAAATGAGGTGTGGCATGTTGAGAATTGAAGAAAGAAAATCAATCAATTAAAATTAGTCAAATAGATACTGGAAATGGAAGATGATAAGGGACACTTCACCCTCTAAAAATCAAAAGAAACCTTAAACCTCTTCTATAAATACCTAAACCCATTCTAAAATTCATTTTGGAGTCATAGGAATTCAGAAAAAATTGAGAGAGATTAAGAAGAGAGGAGAGAGGATTTTTAAAAAAATTAGACAAAATAGTGTACATTTAGGACTTACAAACGAAACTCGCATCCAATAACTACTTGGAGAGAAATGGCCACCACCACTAGATAGCGGACTCTACTCTTGGAGTGTTGACATTGGTAGAGCCACCACTAGTGGTTAGAAGCTTATCAATTAGTGAGTTTCAATTTTCTTTTCAAATTTGTTTAATTTAGTAAAAATATCAAATATATATGAAAAATTATGAAATTTGGTTTCCATAGGTATTTTTACATGAAGAATTAGAATATCAAACCAGATTTTTAAAATTAGAAGTGATTATATAGGTTTCTTAAGAACAGGTATGATTATAATAAATTTTCTATAAATTTTCAAAAATAGTAAACGATGTTATTTTAGACTAATTTTTGTCATATTCCTTATATGATATATTTAATTTACATAAAAATAATTTTTAATATATTATACATTTAGTATTTGTTAAAATTACTTTTGTTGAATCTACCCTATTTTTCATATGAAAGAAATAATATGTTTTAACTAAATTCCTTAATGAATCTGATTTGTAATGACTTCTAAAGCTTAGTTATGATTTTTGGAATATTTAGTTTGAATCTTATAATTTTATTTGGTTATTTGCCTAATTTAAGCTCATTTTTAGCAAAATTGGACCTAAAATTGATATTTCGAAAAATAATATATATTAAACTTTCTTAGTACTTCTCACGGTTAGAATATAACGACTATAATTTACTGAGTATCATATATTTTCCATAGCTTTAGTGGAGTTTGAGGCATTAGTTGTATGTACTATGCATAATATGTATTAAATATGTAGGTAAATGGTATATTTTAAGTTAATTTTATAATTTGAGGTTAATTAGATATAATTTCTGATTTAGGATAATTAGACATTTTGATATGCTATTGGATGATGAGGGATGATATATGTAGCGTTAGAATTGTTAGATAAATGATATAAATGTATAATATGTAATAATACATAATATATATATATATATATAGGAATTAAATGAGTAGAAAATATTAAGTGAAAAATTATTGGTATTATAATATTAGGAATATAATATAAATCTAATTTGAAAGGTGAATTTATGAAATTATATGAAAAATATAGGTTATTCTCACATTAAGAATTAATTCAATAGTTTAATTGAGAATATAATGCACCGTACCAACCAGAATATTGATTAGAAGCTAAAATGGAGATTTAGGATACTTAAGTGAAATGTGACTAACTTCACATAATGATTCTAAACGAGTTTCTAGGGTTTGTGTATAAAAATCGTAATCGGAAATTGAATTAGAACCTAATTCAGAAGCTGAATCAGAATTGGAATAAGAAGCATACTTGAAACCTAGCTAAATAAGACAGGTAATCTTGAGAAACTTAGACCTAAATCACTAAATATAGTAAGACCCTAAACTAAAGATAATCATAATCAACATTATAGAATAAAACATATCTATGGTAGTTATATGAGAACTAAAATAACATTTGTATCATAAGAATTATTGGTGATGGCCTGTGTAAGTCGCACTTAAAGCGAGCAAGCGGAGAGTTCAGGTAAGTTGGGACTAATACATTACTGTATTTGGGAGTACTAATTTTTAGTACTCGAAGGCTTGAAATTGTACTTGATTGTATCTGTTAGATAATCAACTGTGCACATGCTTGTATGTGTTTGTTTTTGAGTTTGGTGATATGATTCTGATTTATTGTTCAGGTTTGTATTTGTGTGATTTTGTTGAAATGATTGAATATCTTAAGTTGGACCTAATTAAATCTATGACTTGTAAGTTTAGAATGGACTTACATAGCAACCCATTAGGAGAAATGTTTAGGTCCTTTAACTAAATAGCAATCCCTTCGAAAGAGATAGTGTTGGATAATATAATGGGTCTCTTCTTCATCTTTAGTTGAATTAAATGACAAGAGAGGAGGTTGCAATAAGGGTGAAGTCAATGGTTCAAAGGTAGTCGTGGGAGGTACGGTGTCTCCATTGCACTGGCTTGGGTTTGATCATGAGTTATTGCATAAACATGGAAACTCCTCAACTATGATTAGAGTGGATGTAATTTTTTTAATCTCACGATGAACTGGATAATGTCGTGTGATGGCATTTGCTTGTACATGCATTGCATCTAACTAATTTGGTTGATAACCCTGCGTATGTTTGATGTATAATTTTAAGTCTTTATTCCAACTTACTAAGCTGTTGGTTACTCACATCCGTATAGATGTTATTGCAGGAGCTAGCTAAGAAGCATCTATATAATTATCCTAAAGCTAGCAACTACTGAATCCTGAGGAGTGAGGATAAAAACTTAAGGATTAATTACACTCTTAAGTTTGGATTTCTATCTTTAAAGCTTTAGAATCAATTTATGTATTTCTCTAGTAGATTATGATTGTGCTACTAAATCTTGTAAACATACTCGGATTATTTTAATATAAATATGTATTTTACATAATTTCATAGGTAAACAACATGTTTAATTTACAAACTGTTTACTTTAAAACGAGTTAATCATGGATGTCTTGTGTAAATTATGTTTAAGATAGCAATTGTATTGGTTGTTAAAACCACTAGCCAAAAATACATTTCTATGAGTTTATGATTTTACGATGTCTTTCTTTATTAAAATGGATGTAAAATTATTTATATATAGACTTTTAGTGAAGTTATAAACTTTTATATACGATTCTACAAGTTTACGATTTTACCAATTTTGTATGATTTTATATGATTCTACCGATTTTGTGCATTTAAATGAATAGTAGAATCGCGATTTTGATAACCATAAAGATTAGCTTTTACCTTAAAATAGTTTGCACAACGAGACTGTTACAACTTTACCGCTTTGGGGCATGACACATGGAGACATCTCCCCTAAGTTGGTGATGTACAACCTCAAAATTAATGAAAACATCTGGTTTGTCAAACAAAAGAAGAGGTACTTAGGCCCCAAGTAGCAGGCCGCCATCGAGAAGGTCCAGAAGTTGCTCAAAACCAACTTTGTGAGGGAAGAGAAGTACTCTACTTGGCTAGCTAACATAATGCTATTCAAGAAGAAGAGTGGGAAGTGGTGTATGTGTGTTAATGACACCAAATTAAATAAAGCCTGCCCAAAAGATTGCTTTCACCTTCTAAGGGTTGAGTAGCTGGTAAATTTGATGTCAAGTTACTCTCTACTAAGCTTCATGGATGCCTTCTCAAGCTATAATTAAATCAAGATAAACCCAAAGGATGAAGCACATAACTCCTTTATCATTGACTTTGGTACTTATTGCTATACGGTTATGTCATTTGGGCTTAAGAATGCTAAGATCACCTATCAAAGAATGATGAGGGGCCTTTAAATGTCAGCTCGAGTGGAACATAGAGGTATATGTTGACAACATGATTGTCAAAAGTAAACAGTACAAGGACTATATAAAAGACTTAAAGAGGTCTTTGATTGAATGGGAGAATATGACATGAAGTTCAATCCCCAAAAGTACATCTTTGGGATGGCCTTAGGCAAGGTCTTAGGCTATATGTTCACTTAGGATGAAATTAGAGCAAATCCTAAAAGGATTAATGCCATACGGAGAATGAAACCCCTCACTACAATAAAGGGTGTACAAAAGCTCATAGGGTGCATTGAGCAGATTTGTGTTTTGAAGTTTGGACAAATTTATAGAGTTCTTCAAGATAGCGAAGAACCTTGAGGGATTAGAGTGGACACTGCATTGTCAAGCTACCTTCGAGTAATTACAGTGTTTCTTGGACCATTTACTAGTACTTTTAATGCCAGTCCTTAAAGAAGATCTATTTCTTTACCTAACCATCGGTAATCGAGCACTCTCTTCGGTATTGGTCGAATTGAAGGGTGGAAGCACAAACTTGTGTATTATGTGAGCTACATCCTTTGAGGACTCGAAGTTAGATCTAGTAAGGTGGAAAAGTTCACCTTAGTAGTGGTGACCTCGGCCAAACGACTACGACCTTACTTTTAAGCTTACTAGGTAATTGTCCTTGCAGATCAACCACTACGTACAATTCTATAGAAGCTAGATACATTGAAAAGAATGGTCAAGTATGAGCTAGAACTCAGTGCTTATGGAATTGAATACCTACTACGTAAGGCTTATAAGGCCTACATCATCATGGAATACATTGGAGACGAGGAAACACCATTAGAAGATGATAAATTGGTGTGGATTCTCGTTGTCAATAGATCATCCACCTTAGAGGGAGATGGAGTAGGAATGGTATTCAAAGGTCCACATGGGACCAAGGTTTGCTATCCCTTGAAATTTGGGTTCAATATAAGCAACAAAGAATTTGAGTATAAGGCCTTGATAGTCTGTATGAAGTTGGTGCCAAACAGATGGAGATTTTCTCAAACTCCATGCTTATCGTATAGCAGGTTAGGGTAGATACGAAGCTAAGAGGGAGTCCATGATCAAATAATTAGAAGTAGTCTAAACGATCCTGACTGAGTTCTCTTCGTAGAACATTAACAAAATTCCTTGAGTCAAAAACTTAATAGTCGATAAGTTGTCCCGATTTGCCTTTATAGGTATACTGAAGCTTGAAGAGAGGGATAAGAAGATCTTCATAGAATACCTATGGGATAAAAGTATCAATAGAGACAATGTAAAACTCTTCAAGATCAACACTATGCCTACAGAGCCATGTTAGATGGACCTTATATGGGATTACCTGAAACACAGCATTGCACCAACTGACCAAAAGGAAGTAAGGAAGCTAACATACAGAATAGCCAACTATACATTGGTAGACGATGACTTGTATTGAATACGATGAGTCTTCCTCTCTAAAGGTGTCTTTAGCCCAAAGAGGGCTAACATGTTATGGAAGAGTTGCATGCCAGTGTGTGCAACAATTACATTAAGTCTTAGGCTCTTTACATCCAAGTTGTTAAGCTTGAGTACTGTAGCTTACCATGAAGTAGGATGCTAGGAAGGTCACCTAAAAATCCGTGCATTGTTAAAAGCATGCCTCGAGCACCCATACTTCGAGTACTAATTTCCAACAATTGACTAGTGATGGACTTTCGCCTAATGGGGGATAGCCATTTTGAGTGCTTCCTTAAAGCTTGAGGAGGACAGTAGTTCATCATAGTAGTAGTCGACTACTATACGAAGTGTGTCAAAGTTGAAGTCATGGCCAAGATCATAGAAAGGAGCATGGAGTTCTTCGTCCTTAAATAACATCCTTTGTAGATTTAGGGTCCCTTATGTACTTATCATGGACAATGGACATCAGTTTGATAACCTGAAGTTCAAAGATTGTTGTACTTGTCATCACATCAATGCTCATACTTCAGTAGAACACCTTCAGTCTAATGGCTAGGTTGAGGCGACAAGTAAGGCCATCCTCGACAATATTAAGAATAGGGTAGATCAGGTATAGGGTAAGTGAACGGATGAGCTCCAAAACATACTTTAGGGATACTGCATTACGCATCAGACGTTGAATGGCGAGACTCCCTTCTAATAAGCCTATAGTTTGGAAGTAGTGTTGCCTATTTTGCTAAAACTTCCTAATATTAGGACTTAGTCCTTTGACATGATTGTAAATGAGTCCATCCTGTAAGTCAACGTAGACATAATAGAGGAGGTGTGAGACCTAGTTGCTACTAGGGTAGCCAACTATTAGCATAAGGCGGCTCAATATTATGATAAGAAGGTCAAGCACGTGGAATTCAAAGTTAGAGACCCAACTTACCAAAGACTACAGGCAACAGACGCCTATGAAGGGCAAGGAAAGCTAACCCTTAACTAGGAGGATTCAGTTAAAGTTTGAGAGAACTTAATGAACGGAGCATACAAATGAAGAGACTTAATGGTAAGTTTATATTAAGGACTTCAAACATCGACAACCTTAGGTTATATTTTGAATAAAGTCTATGTATCATGTCTTCATATACCACTTAATGAATTAATGACAATGAAATTATTTTGCAAAGCTATGTTCCTATCTAGTTTCTATTCCTACTTTATTTACCATAAATTCTAAATTCCTCTTAGTCCCCGCTTGTAATGAGTGAATGGATGCCCTATATTCTCATAAGAAAGATTCCTAATCACTATGCCTTTCCAAGCTGAAGTAGGTTGGAACACCACTAACCTGGTACCCTCATTAACTTCAACAGTAGGGTATACCCCCCTTTACAGCCAAGGAACTCCTACCTTTACTAGTTAGAACACCATTGGCTCGACCTCATAATGACCTTAACTATTGACAATTAAAGGATCTTCCTAGAAGAATAACTCTAACTCTTCCCTTAATGGTCAGGCCCTCAAATAACAAAAATGTACAAAAAGTAAAAACATGATGGTATAATCAATGCATGCAAATAATTGAAGAGAAAAGTACATTTCGTTCACTAAAGTAGGAATCTATACATTTATGGCAAGTCAATGTATCAACCTAATAGCTTTACAAAATCAAAAAAGAAAATTTAACTAAAAGTGTTGGTCTTATGTAAAATATCAAGAGAAGAGGAGGGGTAGAGGGAGGGGGAAGGGGGTTGTAAATTAATATCTTTAAAAAATTTTAAAACTTTTTCAATGTGAATGAAAATTACCCCTCTTAATAACTTAATTTGATGAACAGTAATACTTTAATAATTTAACACACTAATAACACAAATAAATAACTCAAAGTAAAGGAGATAGGGAGGAGAATATCAAACTTAGGATTTTAAAGAGCTTCGACCTTCTTCTTACTACTCTCTTCCAGCTTTACTGCTAAGGACTTGGTTTTCTTCACCAGTGCTGTTTCACTTAATCCACTATATAAAAAAAAAAAAATCAAGAGAAGTTTACAAATATCTATTACACTTGGCCTACATAACTCTCTACTTTGTCTATCTAGCCTCTCTATAATCTAGGCTAATTATAAATCTATAAAGTAGATTGAAACTTCTCTCAAACAACACTCAAATAATAAATAATGTTTACAAAATAGAAGTGAGAATGACAATATTAATCTCAAATATATTGGCACATAAATATAAATGAAGATAGTTGAATAAATAGTTTTAGTTCAACTCTCTAAAGAAGCCTTCGAAAAGTGTTTGATGCTATTTCAGATACTAGAAATTGATTGTGATCAAAGTGTGATGTATATCTTTTTTCTTCTCAAAATTGTACTTAATATTTTGAAATGTCTCTTCTTTTATACTAGAGTCTTTCAATGGCTAAAATGTTGATGATTATCTCCATCGTAAGTTTATCTAATCCTAAGGTTTAAAAAATGATCCATAGATATTTGGAGAAAATCTTGAAGTTTGAATTTTAATCTAATCTTATCTCGATCTGATCTCCTTTATGGATATACTTTGATCATTAACTGTAGATAATCTTGAATTTTGAATTTGATATCTCATAAAATTCGAAATCATTTTTATCCTTATCCAATCTTAGATATTTTCTTTTTGTTTAAATATTTTCAAAAATTAATTCTCATTGATCTTAATTCCAACTTAAATAAAATTGGATTAAGTGTATTTTCCTAATACACCTAATTTAGTAGAGCTAGGCCTTGTTCACTTTGAATTTGATGTAGTGCTATTTTTCAGAATTACTCTTTCAGACCAACTATTTAAATAACCTTCTAAAGATATTTTAGTTTACTTATCTACAAAGACTTTAAATAATTTTCTCAAGTGCTATACTGATTGTTCTTATATGAGCTTCTAAAACATTCTCTTGTTTCTTTTTCAACTAAATCAAACTTTCTAAATAAGTTTTTGAATGAAACTTAACTGACAATTTAAACAATTTGAAGAATTGTATGAATACTTGCACACTTGTCAGGATATTAGTATTCTTCTCTTTTTGTTATTATCAAAATTTACGAGAGATATTTAACAAAAAGAAAAAGGAAGGTGTGACATCTACTTTGGATAAGATAAGTCAATAAAGTCCAAGGCTTTGATTCGCTTGGAAGGATTAAAAGCGACGACTTTTGGAGGAGCTTCGGTCTTGGAAAGGTAGAGAGGATTGTCTTCCTTGCCTTCACCACCCTCAGTTATTGGCTGAGTAGGCAAGTCTGAAGACTAAACCTCATAAAGAGCAGTAGCCAAAAGGATCTCTTCAGTTACAAGAGAAGGAGGAACATCTTCACTTGGGACGACTTTGGTAAGTAGGTTATTGGCTAGATCATCTATTTCATGGAGGTCTTTCATAATGTTTCATAATGTTAGTTACCTTAGAGTATGCCTGCTTAAAGTGTTCAAATGTTTTAGGTATAAGACCATTGAATTGCAAAAGGCAAGATGACTGTAACATTAGATAAATGTTTACGAAAGAAGAAGAATAAACACAACTATAAGGATGACACTTAACTCTCAAGTCAAGGCTTAGAGATGACCTGTAATATCATCCATATAAAAAAACTTTCAAAACCATTCTTAAGGACTATCCAATCTACGGAGGTATAGGACCCTAGCATTGCCTCATAGTTGAATCCTTGGTAGGAGATAATCATGTCACCAGCCCATACGGACTACACTAGCTGAAGGAACTTACTACGAATCTACTTAGTAGCATCTCCTTGGTCTAATATGGTGTTCCATGAGATGTAGGTGACCTTAAACTTTTCTAAGACACCCCCCCTAAACAAAAAAGAAAAAAAAAAAAAACACTTGTAAACATTCACTTACTTCGGTGTTGAGTTCATCCCCCATTTGCTCGGTAACTTAGTAAAGATGACCCATAAGGAGGTCTCTCTTACAATTAAGGGTAGCTAACCTTTGAAGTTTGTTAGAGTCCTTCTTCATCTCCAGCATCACAAAATCGAGGGACTTCTTGGAAGAGTCCCTCTAGGTTTTCTTTAACGACTACTCAAACATAACCTCCTTTACTATAGCCTTATGCTTTTGCTTGGATTAAGGTCAACAATATCTTTTGTGGCTAATGAGGGCTCCTGCCTTATGAAATAAGCTAATGAAGACCCTTGTTTAGTAAGAGGAGCCAAGGGGATGGCATCTAGAATGACCACGAGCTCTTGTTAAGGCTTCTTCCCAATAGGATGGACCTTCCCTAAGGCCACCTATCTCTTGGCTTCCTTGGGGGCCTCCTTCTTGCTTGGGATATCACTGTTATCCTTATGGGATAGCTTCTTGCTTACAAGACAAACAAATGAATGTTAGTGTAAGAACAGAAATGGTTGTATACTAACCTAGCTATACCAAGTATAGGCAATGAGGAATCTTCATAAGTTTACCTCATAGCTAAGGGCATGGCATCCATAATGAGCATGAGCTCTTGTTGAGGCTTCTTCCCAACAGGATGGATCTTCCCTAAGGCCGCCTGTCTCTTAGCTTCCTAGTAGGCCTCCTTCTTACTTGGGATATCATTATCATCCTTATAGGCTAGCTTCTTGCCTACTAGATGAACAAATGAATGTTATTATAAGAATAAAAAATGGTTGTATACCAACCTATAGTATGCTTACTTGAAGTGTTTAAATGTTTTAAGCATAATACCATTGAATTGCAAAAGGCAAGATGAATGTAACATCGAACAAACGTTTGTGAAAGAAGAAGAATAAATATGAATATAAGGATGGCACTTACCTCTCGAGTTAAGGCTTAGAGATGACTTATAATATCATCCATATGAAAAAATCTTTCAAAACCCTTCTCGAGGACTATCCAATCTACCAAGGTATAAGACCCTAACATTGCCTCATAGTTGAATCCTTGATGGGAAATAGTTACGTTGCTAACCTATACGGACCATATTGGCCAAAGGAACTTGCCACCAATCTACTTGGCAACATCCCTTTAGTCCAATATGGTGTTCCATGAGATGTAGGTGACCTTAAACTTTTCTAAGACACCCTCTACCCCCCTAAAAAAAAAAAAAAAAGAAAAGAAAAGCAAAAAAACTTGCAAACATTTACCTACTTTGGTGTTGAGGTCATCTCCCATTTGCTTGACAACTTAATAAAGATGACCCATGGGGAGGTCCTTCATATAGTCAAGGGTAGCCAACCTTCAAACTTCGCCAGAGTCCTTCTTCATCTCTAACATCACAAAATTGGGGGAGTTCTTGGAAGAGTACCTCTCGGTTTTCTTTAACAACTGCTTAGACATAACCTCCTTTATTATAGCCTTGTGCTTTTGCTTAGATTAAGGTCAACAATGCCTATTGCGGCTAATGAGGGCTCCTTCCTCATGAAATAAGCTAAGGATGGCCCTTATTTAGTAAGAGGAGCCAAGGGGGTGGCATCCAGAATGGCTACGAGCTCTTGTTGAGGCTTCTTCCCAACAGGACGGACCTTCCTTAAGGCTACCCATCTCTTAGCATCCTTGAGGCCCTCCTTCTTGCTCGGGATATCATTGCCATCCTTATGGGCTAACTTCTTGCCTACAAGATGAACAAATGAATGTTAGTACAAGAACAGAAAATGGTTGTATACTAACCTAGATGTGCCAAGTATAGGCCATAAGGAATCTTCATTCCTCAACTGTAATGATTAGACGATCTCCTCCTAGTCACTTTTACATCATTGCTTTCATTATGTTCAAGAATATCTTATTGGTTAACTTGGTGAAGTGCTTATAGACTAAGACCTTTGAGTTAATCATCTCTTTGGACCATAATCCCATAAAAGCCTCAATCTCTAGAGCAACCTTAAAGTTGCAGGCACCAAGGCTTTTAATGGCTTTTGTGCAAATGAGGGGAGTCTATCTTGTTTAGAAATACACCTTGGAAAGAAATTCAACGATCATGAACTTCTCTTTCCATTGCTTTATGGAGGAAGTTAAACTAGTAAACATCTTCATGCTAGGGCATTTTTGCATGTACATCCATCTATCCTAGCTACTCTTCTATAAAAATAGATACCTAAATAGCTGCAGTGTTGCCTGTACTATTAAGTACTTAGATAGGGCCTAAAAATCCTTAATTAGCATCTACCAGTTAGGTGTAATTTGGGCAAGGCAACACCTGTGGTAGTTGAATAACTCCTTCTTGAATTCAGTAAAGGAAAGGTGCACTCAAATTCAAAGCACTTTTCCCTTACCGAATTCAAGTAACCCAATTGTGTAGGCCGGGCATGCATAACTCCATACCAATTAGGTCTTTGATGATGTAGTTCCTTTAGCATTAACTTACATCTCTTTCTAACATCATACTACAATAGTTACTAAGTAAGAGATTGATGGCCACCCTTAAGTAGTTGTCTATAGCTAGGGAGTCATCTTCCTTGTCGTTAGGATAAACATCCTTAGGAAGGCACTCGATGAGAGCCACTCTATGTATCTTCGTGTCTAAATCCCTTGGAAACTGATCTCAGCACCTCAGAAGGCCCTTTTGCTATCGTTGCTGAAGGAGTAGGATCCTTCTATACCTTTGAATCTGAGGAGGTAAATTCATAATTACCTGAGGTCAACATTGTACTTAGGTAAGAGCTTGAGAGAAGTTAGAAAAAGTAAAGAAAATTTGGAAACTTAAAGAAAGTTTGCAAGCAAAAGATAAACTTCTAGTGTAGAAGGATGCAAAAGTGGAAGAATGAACCCCTTGAAGAGTATTTAAAGGCACTAAAAGGGAAGAAAATGAACAGGTGGTTATTCAAAACTAAAAGGATGTCATAGATAGGGTTCGCAAGAAAACCTTACATGACTTGGACTAAAAGAATGAGTCATTTCTTACAACTACTCCCTATCCAAGCACGAGCCTCATCAAGATGGCTTGCTTACTCCATAAACTTAGCATTGGCCTTAGTCAAAGCAACTTACCTTTATAACCCATTTAAGACAGGTAACATTTGAATAAGATGATATACCTGTACAACTTACATAGGATGGTTCTTATGTAAATGTGACAACTTCTTGACCTAACTTTCCTAGAGTAGGCTAGGGTCAAACCCGACAGCCTACCCAATCCAAATTAGCTTAGCTCGGATGCTTGAGCAAAGAGACTATGAGTTTGAATGAAAGCATTCATGTCTTTGACCATTCCATTGATGTAAAACTTTCGATCCTTCACAACAAGAATGCTCGATGAAAGGTCGAAGCTCCAACCACATGGGATAATTTAACAACCTAACCAACCTCTGAGGATATGGGTTGTAAGCTTCCAAAATTGAGTTTAGGATAACCGAGCTCAGATTTAGGGCTTTTAGGGTAACTTATCCAATTGAGCCAAAACCTTGCAACTAGAATGAAAAAGTTAGTCGAGATATTACAGTGAAGTTAGATTTTAGTAATAACGATCCGAAATCCCAATTTTGCCCTCAGAAATTGGAGTATTTACTAAAGCCCTAAAATGTTCAGAACTCCTAAAATTGAACTTAGATTACAACGAGAACTTAGAGATAAGTTAATTGAGCTATAAAATGAGATAATGTAGTATAATTTACTATAAAAAAATACACGTAATTTTTTAGTATACCCGGTACAAATAATAATTATACTCGTAAATTAACTTTAAATTGAGTAATTATATATATATTGTGTTGAATTCATGAAATTAACCTTAGAATGTATTCTAAAAATAAAAGATATGCTAGAAACTTAATTATATGAGTAAAGTTATATATTTCACATGTTATTACATAAGGTATAACCTTGTATATTAATTAAAATAATTAATTCTAACATATAATATCTATATTTAAGTAATTATTTAATAAAAGAAAAAGAAAAATTAATTAAATAACATTGGAAGGAGGCGTGGCAGGAGGATGAAATTGCAATGCTGATTCAAAAGGTGAATGTATAATATTTGGACACCTCATGCATAAAAAAAAAAAAAAAAGAAATTGGAAAAGAAAATATGAATTAATTAAAGAAAAATTCCTAAACCGACTTTGAAGCACTATAAAAAGCCAAGATCATCAGACAAGATAGTTTTAGCAATTTGGAATCAGAGAAAATCGGAAAGAAAAATTAGAAAAAAATCGTAGAAAAAAAAACAAATTTAGAAAAAAACAGAAAAATTAGTGAAAGTGTGGAAACCTAACCTAGAGTAGATCTGCTGTGAAACCCAGCCAACCCCACACGGTCCACCCACCGCGCCAGCTGTCCGACAACCGCCCAGCCGCCGCCGGCCACCGGAGCACCCAAGAACACCAAGGTCAAATTTCTGCCCTGTTTTTCAATAATTTCTAAAAAATAGTAAATCCGCCCAGAAAATTATGAAAAAAATTACACTTAGGTTATTTTAGACATGCTTTCATGTGATATTTTTATTTTTGAAAAATTCGTAATATTTAATATACTTCATTAAGAAATCTGTAATTCATCCGAATATATATTAGTGAAATAAATATACTATATGATGTTGTTTCTAGCTGAAAATTTTTGTGTAGGATGAGTATGATATATGGGTAATTTCTACGTAGCCCAAATTTTTATTTGAATGATTTTAATATTTATTGAATTTTTAGGCTTGAAATTGGTCCGAAAATAGGCTGAAATTATGAATTTAATAGGAAATTATGAAATTAATTGATGAAATGGACATGTACTGATCTATAATAAATAATAATGGTATTGAGTCAGATTGGAATTAATTGGATGCTAAAAGAATTATAATTGGATAATTAGTCAAATTTAGGGGTAAAATCGTCAATACGAAAATATAGGCAATAGGTTGAAAACTTGAAACCGAGTGATAATTGAATTCCCTATATTTTTAGAAGTCCATAGAAATTTTCGGGGAATTATTAGGTGATCCGAACTATTTACTACGAATTTATTAAGTAAAATAGCTTAAATTACAAGTCGGGATGTATTTGTAATATTAATAGACTAAAATGAGTAAAATAGATAAATAAAACCTATATATAGGATCGCTAGTCGAATTGGGTTAAATAGAGATTTTATTACAATTATTAATATTTTCTGATCGGGATGTACTTTAGGTGTATTAAAATTGAATAATACTTATATTATTACAATATAAGGACAAATTGGATAAAATATAATTTAAAACTGTAAATTATGCATAATACGGTCGTTTTTATATAATTATGTATAATTGTATTAAAAATTCAAACTACCCGTTAAAATCCATCTCTAAGAACAGGACTCATAAGATGTGTCGTTAAGTCTATACGAACTCAATGACACTAGTTTTATTGAAATCGGATAACCTTAAGCAAACTAGCTTATATCTATAACATATTCAAGAATATACACATTTCGGTAACTCTACCGGAATCAAAACATGAATTAATAAATAAAAAGTACGTTTTGATACGATCAAAACGATATATAATACGTAATAGTAAATATGATGTATAATGTTAATGATTAATAATTTAATAACATGACAGTATATTATGGAAATAATATATATATATATGTATATATATATATCCATTTTAGATTAAACCCTAATGTTTTCGTAATTATTACGAAAACTAAATTTAGACCTTTTGTGTAATTAGGACCTTCCAAAGACGGCTGACAATTCAAGTCAGAAATAACGAACGTCTGAACAAGTAAGTTGGGATGGTAGCTTCGCCGCTGTTTGGGTACTATTTTAAAAGTATCCGGAGACCCAAGAGTACTTCTGGTTGTGTTTGTAGTTAGATGATTATGCGCATGCTATGTGTGTGAATGATACTCTGTTGTGACAGGAGTTCAACTCCTTGGTGTGCTGTTCTGCATATTTGCATGGATTCTGTATTGTGTGAACTTATTAGTCACCTCTGATTATCACTAATGATTATTCGACTAAAGTGTAATTGGTCACGCATAATCACCCGTTAGGGGAAACGATTAAGAGTGTTAAGCCAAACACCGACTTCCTTCGATGAGGATAGCTGAAATGGTCCTTTCCCCATCCTTAGTCGAACTAAGTGATAGGCAAGGAGGTCGCGGCAAGGTTGGGGGCCGTGGTTCGAAGGCGGTCTTGGGAGGGGGGTGTTCTCCATTGCACAAGCCCGAGTTTGGTTTAACTTTAGTCGCGATGAAACTCCTCAATCCGGGTTGGAGCGGATGAAATTTCTCTAACCTCACAGTGGACCGGTTAACACTGTGCGATGTTTTCATTTGAGTGATTGCATTGCATTTCATCATAATTATTAACCTTATTTGTGATTGTATAGTACTCTTCTGACTCCGCCCCACTTACTGAGCTAGTTGTGCTCACACCCCTACAGACTCTTTTGCAGGTACTGAGTGAAGATAAAAGATGTTCCGGTACCAACGTTCTCAGGTTAGTGTGCTGCTGTGTGGGAAAGTGAGGAACGAGGAATTTAACTGAACCTGAGCTTTTGCTTTGTCCTTAAGTTTTGAAGAAAACTAAATGGGAATTCCCTGGGAGCCCACTAGTTTTCTAACTTATTGTATATAAATCGTATAACCTGTGGTTTTTAAAAGACTCTGGTTGTAATCCTTACCCTTGGACGTGAAATGTTGTATAATTACTGTTGTAGTACTAAACTACAGATTGTATAGAACAAGTATTTTGTTAAAGCTCTACCATAGGTTTGGATATTAACAGATGTCAGAACAGACGTTTCAAGCTGGTTGAGTTGTGCGCCTTGTGTAAACTGCGTCTACGATAGCAGCTGTGAGGTCAGCTTCTATCTTAGATTAGTTTACACGGCGGGACTGTTATGACTCTTCTTGTTCGGGGCGTGACATGGGTCCCTCAAGCTCATTCCAACTTGAATAAGCCTCAGGTCAAATTGTTCTAGCCCACGATTGATGTGTTTCCATCACCATCGATAAGTCCCAACTCGTATTTGACCTACTTGATGCTTCTTTTGACAATAAATCGGGTATTGCCCTAAGGCCAAGCTTCTTCCTTCAAAAGCCATCTACATTGTGCTCATATTATCGTCTTAGGTTATACGATCGACCTTCTTAAGAGTGTCAGCTTAAGCCAAGGACAAAAGACTAAGGGCTAACTACGAGTAACAATGGATTAGGATCCTTAACTCGTTCAACAGCACAACCCCCAGATTCTTAGGTTACAATAGCTATTACGACACCAACTCCCTATACCTAGTAGGGGAATATTCACATTATTAAAGGAACTAGGTCCCTAGATTCTCACCTACTTGGCATTATAAATAAAGGCACCTCACCGATGGTAAACCACCTTCACACATTTATTGACTCTTAAGCTCTTTTACACTCTTGCATCCTTACTTTCTTTTTCCTTGAATCCTTTTTAACTTTAGTATTACAGTAATTACATCAGATAGTAACTAGGTCTCTCTCTTATGCTTTGTTTTGTAGGCCCACTTTCGGAAACTTCAAGGCTAAATACTTCTCATTCCACTTTATTGATAGAATCTTATAGACAACAAAGATAATCTTCGTATGTCTAATCTATATAAAATTGTTTAAGCTGAACCTTTCATTCTCCCTCTCGGAATTTTCTCTTTTTTTCGTATCCTTCCATACGAATTTTTAAAATACTGATATGATGTGATAAAATTGGAAAGATTATAAAAACATGATCGAGTTATTTAAGTACTAATATTAGTTGGTAGATATTCAGCAATAAAATGATGTTATTATATTAATTTAATTATTATGACCCATTGAAAATTGATACATGTTTTTTTGACTAATATTAATATTTAGTAGTGAGTTTGTCAAAATAAAAAAGTAAAAATCTATTAGGATTCATGCCACAACTTTATAATTTTTCCTAAAATTTATTAGTCTATAAATTAACAATCTGGAAGAGAAAGAAAATGAGAAATTGAGAACAGAAATGCATACCACTCGAATCGAAGAAAACAAAAAATGGGGCAGAAGAAAGGTGTGTCATTGGCTGGGGGTGTGGACAAAAGGATCCACGTGTCAACTGTTAATCGATTGAAGATAAGTGGACTACCCATCTTGCTCCCTGAGATGGATAACACATCCTCTCCCCACCTCTGAATCTTCCCTCTCAACCCCATCCATCACCTCCTCATTCTCATTCTCATTTCTCGTTCTCTAAAATACAAACGCTGCTGCCTCTCTCTTTCTCTCTCCACTCGAGTTCGAGTTTTGGTGTTAACAATCACATAACACAAAAACCCAAAAAAGAAGAAAAAAAATGGCTGCTCTTCAAAACACACCCATCTCTCTCCAGTCCAAAATTCCCCAAACCCCAACCCCCAAAACTCATTTCCTCCAAAAACCCTTCACCCTCTCCTTCTCTTCCGCACTCTCTCCTCTCAAACTCCACCACCACTACCCTACCCTCCACCTCCGCCTTTCCTCCTCTTCCCTTGGCGCCAGGATGTCCGCCACTGCCTCCTCCAGTTACGCCGCTGCGCTCGCCGATGTTGCCAAGGCCAACAACACCCTGGATGCCACCTGCGCCGACATCGAAAAGATCGAAAAGGTCTTCTCCGACCCCCAGGTCTTCGAATTCTTCTGCAACCCCACTATCGAGCTCGATAATAAGCGCAAGGTGATAGACGAAGTGTCCACATCCTCCGCCCTCCAGCCCCACACCTCCAACTTCCTCAACATCCTCGTCGACGCCAAGCGCATCGACCTCATCAACGACATCGTTAAGGAATTCGAGACCGTCTACAATGAGCTAACCAACACGGAATTGGCCATCGTGACGAGCGTGGTGAAATTGGAGCCTCAGCATCTGGCCCAGATTGCCAAACAGGTTCAGAAATTGACGGGGGCTAAGAATGTGAGGATCAAGACCGTCCTGGATCCAAGCCTCGTGGCCGGGTTTACGATCCGGTATGGTAATTCAGGGTCCAAGTTGATTGATATGAGTGTTAAGAAGCAGCTTGAGGATATTGCTGCTCAGCTTGATTTGGGTGATATCCAATTGGCTGTATGATTTTATAATTCTTAATTTTTTTTTTTTTGGAGAAACATTTTAGTAAAATAATTGTGTTCTATTTTGTTAATTTTTTTTCTTTTTTAATTTACTTATATTATTTTCTTTCTTGGGGCTTTATTTATTATTATTTAAGTGGGCAAGTAAGTGCTTATGATGTAAGTCACTGAAATTGGTGTTTTGGTGATTTTATAATCGTTCCAATTGAAATTGGGAAGCCAAGATGAAGGTGGTGCGCAAGTGCAATGGTAAATGATGTCTTGTTCTCGTGCAAAAATAAACATTTTTAAATGTACTGGGGATGCTTTTGCTACATAAAAAGGATTATTCTGTAACCTTGAAATGGGACCTTGTATTGTTACAATCTAGGGGGATGTTCACGTTACATAACATTTGTATTTGATTTAATGACCATAATGATCATAATTCATAATGTAAAAGGTCCATTTACGCCAGTTAAATAACTCTCTTGTAGCATGTAGGATTTTGTCAAAATTTCTATAGGAATATAGAGCAGCGAGCAGCAGCGCAGCTCGAAAACATAGAGAATTGATTTAAATTTGTAACTTTCTTCTATGCATAAACTAGTTCATGATGTTGTTAGTCTTATCTTCGAGATAGAAATAGAATATATGCATCAGTAACGTAGGACAGGGAGGAGTTGCTTAATATTGGAAGAAATAGAAGGATGGCTTCCCTTTCCTTATTGCAAATCCAATAAAACTAAACAAGCTAATAGCTTATCCACTCCACAGAATCCTTTAAGGAAGGGGGATGAGATGAGACCAACGGTTCCCAATCCAATCTGGATCTTCAAAAGAGGAAACCCAGGATCACCTCAAAACCGTAGCCAATTGAGATTGGGAGTTCAGTTCATATGCTTTTAGTTACATGTTCAAGCCAAGCAGCAGCTTTACTAGTTAAGAACAGTAGAATAAAAAGTCTTTGCAGCTGGTCCAGCGATCCCAATCAAAACCTTTTTATCATCGGTTCCTCACATCACCAATTTCATATGAGTAACGCATCATCAAAAAGTCCCGTTTGTTCCATCAGACACGGCAAGTCTTGTTACATCAATTTAACATTATTATGAATGCTGCATATCCTAATGAGATTTCATTTTCTAATTACTAGCGTTAATTAATACCAAAAATGAGATCCGTTACTTTTAGGTACATGGTAACAACTAAGAAATCTTGAGATGCTTCTACAAGAAAATTTTACTTCAGCTGCATCTGAAACTTAATCAAGCGGAAATGAACCCAAGATAAAAAAATATAACACAATTTCAAGAGATGCAGATTGCACTGGTTCATCTTAGGCTAATAGGTATCTAGCGCTCTATTCCAGCCTCATCAAAATTCCAGTCTCTCACAAGATCTCTTCTGACAGCATGGCTCCTAACGAGCCGTGGAGTACCAGTCATTCCTCCATCATTTGATATGGTTGGATGGGGAGTGACTTTTGATGATGAAATAGCAGATCTAGCTGGTGGCAGGGGAAGAGACACCTTTCTAGTTAAGCAATTAGCAATGGCCGAACATCTTCCTTCATTGTCCGAGCTGGACACTGAGTAGCTCCTAAAAGAATGTGATGGACTTTCAGCACTATGACACGCCAGGCACGCCAGACTCATGTTGGGTTGCAGCACTACCAAACCCTGGATGGTCTACTATACTGCAAGACAATATACCAGAGAGCAAATACATAAGATATCTAATTTGATAATGGCAGTTCAAACTGCTAGCGAATAAAAGAGTGTCAAAATGGCCCCTACAATCTGCATCAACCAAAGAAAACATGTGCCTTTTGAATTTAAGAACATGTAATGATTTTAAGATCTGTTGCAGAAAGACGGTTTACATGTCTCACATATTGTATGCATGAATCAAAAGAAAACAAGGCATCAACCCAATAATTTGAGAAGATTATGTTCACAAAATCATAACATAAACACTGGAAACTCAAATGGAACTGTCAGAAAATCATCATAAGGCATAGACAGATTTTCAAATCCAGTTTCCCTTTAATACCCTACTGTTATGTGCTACCACTCTTATAAATGTAGATCACGGTGGCAATACAGTCTGTCGCAGTATACACAACAATGATAAGAGGAGTTGGAATATAATGGAAAGAGATAGACATCATACAATGGAACCAAAACTTAAAACAAGCAAATCCACTATAAGGAATGCCAATAAGGTGCTTTTGACCTTCCCATACCCAATCCAGTTGGTTCACACCACGGGCCAACTTGCCATCCTGACAGCCACTGGAAGAATTGAAAACAGAGTGATAGTTTCCAAGTTTTGCCCATTTCAGGTGAATATAAGAGGCACTGTTAAATTGGATTTCCGGCAATTAAGTCTAAATCCCCTACATCAAGCTAAACTTGTTCTACTTAATTTTCTAATTATTTTTTCAGGTTTATTGAGTTTCAGCAGTCTTGGACCAGCAGGATTTTACAAGGAAGTTAAGGAGAGGATGAACAAAGGGATAAGCTGATTTAAATAAACCCAACTAGACCAATTTGGTATGCCTTTGGTGAAGTTGGGTTCCATCAACTGACCCAACTTGGGTTCGTGTGGCCAAGTACATCAGCTTGTTTAGTGAACCTGTGGGTTATGGTAGGGCATATTAGCCATTTAATTTCCATTCCTAATCTATTCCTCATGTCATTTTTTCAGCCCAAACAGAGGAAGTATTATGCTACTCCTCGTCTATTATGTAATCCTCATATGGAAGGTATGTCACTCCTGTCCTATTCCATGTGTTGAACCAGACATCATGTAGAACTTCTGTCTATATGAGATATAAAATTCACAGCACATCCAAATAAAGAATACTGCAGTGCATGCCACTGGACATTTTCTCTTTTATCTGCATCATGTTCCTAACTAAGATAACTATATCAATTTACCAAGTTCAGTAATGTCTAAAACCATGTCAATCTCACAAGATAAATATTGACTTCCTACATGCTTTTGTGATGACAATTGAAATCAGTAAGAGAGGCTAAGAAGGTTGCTTTGCTCCTAATAAGCAATCATATATAGGGAACTGATCAACAAATATTCAGAAGATTATGTCAGTTGAAAGTGAACACAGGCAGGAGGATGTGAGGGCATGCATGTGCAGAGGGCAGAGGTATCACGTGCACATATGTGACACATATGTATAAATAGAGAGAGAGATTGATCACATGACAGATTGCACCTTGCAGGAGAAATTCATCCATCAGAGGACAGTCATTTGGACTACAATTTGGTCACTTGAAATGAGAGATATCATTTCTCAAAAGTTTTCGCAGCTTGAAGTTTCACTAGAGCAGGCTCCAGTATCTTATGCATTGGAGGTACTGCAACATCTTCATGGATATTGGTGAATCATTATTTTCATAACAGCTTTAAGGGCTAGAGGGTTCATCAAAGAGAATCACCCAGTAACCACTTGGTACTGGTTAGGGCCTAAGTTTGAAAAGCCTACAGAGAAGTCTCAAGTTTGAACAGCCTATAAGCCCAATACTGAGCACACCACTCTACAATAGTATAGGACTGGAAGAATTTTCTATCCGATAAGAATGTGAGATCATTTATCAACACTCTCAACAGGTTCAAGACACAGAATAAACACAGGACATTTTTAGCTAGAATCAATTTCTTTGTTCTACATCCATCTCAGTTGACCACTCATGTCAAAAGCACAACTTCAAGGATATTTTGGAGAGCTACATATACAGTGCTTCACTCTGGATTCTCAATTTAATAAGCACCAAAAACACCAGTAAAGCAGGGAAGGGGATAAGGGCACACAAAGTATCTGTATTTTGGAATTCGGGGCAATTTAGTACCTAAAATTTCATTCTTTTGCAATTCAGTGCATATATATTGCAAAATTAGCTTACCAAGTATCTTTGTTAGGCACTAAATTATAAAGGAATGAAACTTCAGGCATTAAATTGTTGAAATCTCAAAGTACAAGCACTTGATGTGTTGTTTTCCCACAAGGCAGTATAGAAGATATGACACGGAAAATATAAATTTGCCATGACTTCTTTATGTACGTTTCTATATCACACAGATGCACATCCATCTGAAAATGATTAGAGAAGTTCCTGCTCAACTGTGGTTCATCTGACATAACAATGTATCGGGGATGGGGGCAACAAAAAGAATTGATACATTAAGATCCCAACTTTAGATGTTGCCTAAGACAGGAACGGTTATAAGCACTCATCTTCATGAGACAGTGACTTCAGATTAAATATGCACCAAGAGGAGTGCCCAGAGGCCAGACTTTTGCAGTCTGTGGTAGATGACCCTTGTACGGTACAACATAACTACTCCCTATGATCAGACCTCATAAAATCTTGTTCAATTTTAGTCTATAATACAGAAATGAACCCATCTGCAATCCTACCCTCATGCCCAAAATAGAAGGCAACATAGGAAAGAACACAAACGTAACGTGAACATCAAGCCAAGAATACCATTCTATCAAAAACCCACAGCATTCACACTCTTATTTCATTCCTTCAAATTCAGAATCAAGTGAACAATGCAGCTAGGAGTTCTATTACTCCTACCACCAATCAATCGAATGACATGCATGCATAATTAATAAGCCTCAAACTTCACATAACAACTACTCGACAAAGCCAATCGAGCAAACTATTGCACTTTTCTTTTTCAACGTAGGAGCATGGATGGTAATGGTAGCACTACCAACACCTAACTCACAACAAATTCAAGAAGCTTTCTGATTGACTTCAATAGTCAAACGCAGATCGCAGTGAGAACTCAACAGCAAATTGACCAAAAAGATTGTATTTTTACATTCAAGGGGATCGATGGAACACCTACAGCACATTACAAAAGGATCCTCATTTGAAATGGGTTTTTTCAGTTGCTCATTCCAATATGTAAAGAAATTCGGGATCTGACAAGTGCAGAAACTTACCCACTTTCTGTAATCGTTGATTGATGATACGAGGTTCGGTTAGATTGTTTCGGTAGGGAGATTCCTTTCCTACGGTGATAATAGCGCAATGCAACTGTTGATGTGATGCAAGTGTGCGTGCGCGCGTGTGTTCGTGTGATGAGTGATGACTGATTAGACTCAAATCACTCAAAGTGCTTATATTATATTCCAGCGGACGCATTGATCATGCAAAAATTTTTATCGGTTAAATTAAATTATTTGTTTGAATTAGATATAAAAAATGAATTTGTATATTTGGGAAAAAATATATAAAAGGAAATTGTAACACATGTCTCCACCGAAACAACCCTATCTATTTCACTAATATATGATTCAATCTTTTACTACTTTTTTTAATTTATTAAACTAATATAAATATAAATACGTAACATGTCAAAAATTGTTAAAAATGCCTTATTGGTTTTAATATTATTCGTAGACGATGCATTTAGGTTACATATGAAAAAAATATAAAAAATACTTGAACTAAAAAAATATAGAAAAATGACAATAATATATGTTAGTGAAATCAAAATTATAATAAATTTAAAAAAAAATATTTACAAATTTTGGTGGAAACAGAAAGTATAATAATTTTTCAAATAATATTAATGTTAGGTAATTAAAATAAATGACAAATAAAATGATAGTAACCTATAGAAAATAGTAACTATATAGTCAAATATGGTAGTTAAGATTTTCGCGAGAAGAGTTTGGTTTCTTTTAATAACTACTATGTAAATATATTTAATGATCAAAATTATAAAATATTAAATTATTAATTGTAGTTTCTTTTTTTTTTTTTTTAAGACAAGGTAGATAGTTAGACAAAGACTTTCCCTTTAATATAATAGAATATATCAAATTATTAGTTATAGATAGCTTTTTTTTTAATAAAGTAGGTGGTTAAAAATTTTTTTCTTTAATATATAATAAATAAAATTTATTTTTTATAGTAATATTTATAAATAAGTATGGACAAAAGAAACTAGCACTTTTTGGGATGTTGACCATCTATTCATAACTTCTCTTCGTACCAATCAATACTTTCCATGTAATTAGACTTGGTAATATGACTTTATAGTTCATATGATTATTAGGAAAGTGTATAAAAGAAAAATGGAAAGGAAAAAGAAAAAAAGGAAATTAGTGAGTGTCCAAAGGCACTTATTGGCATAAATGAATAGGGAAATTTTATATTATTATGGTGCAATTTCTTTTCAGGAATTGTAACTGCTCTTTTAATTGTTTATGGGCTTTATTTATTATGGTTCGAGAGTGGTTAATTGCAAAAATGAAACTATAAACAGTTTTTAAGAAAACTATTGGTAACTTCCTTTGCTCTCAATGGATTGAGAGTACTAGTGATATCAATGTAGTAACCATTGATCAAGATATGGTGTTGCCTTAAGTGGAGCTGCACATTGAAAGGATCCAAAGGATTTAGGTTAATTTTGGACACTTCGATGTTGTTGGGAGTATCTAACATTGTATATGTATGTTTTAAGGTTATGAGTTACTTTAAATCTTATGACATTAAGACTATCTTGTATTTGTGATACCTAAATTAAAGGTAAAAATTGGTTGTATATGCATTAGTCATTATGGTTGCATGTGTGTTTGATGTATGTAGCATCATGTTTTATAATTTTACTTATTAGGCCTCGACCAAACCTTCATGGAAAACTTTTCTTTTCACAATTATGATGATTTGGTATTTAATATGTCTTATAACTACAGAGATGATAAGGAGTATGTCTAATTCAAGTAATAGATGTTGTGGGATACTTAGACTTCGCAAATATAACCTTCTAGACATGGTGTTTAGCTTAAATATCGTAGATATTTTCCTAAGTCGACAAAACCATATAAAATGAAAATCGATTGAAATTTTAAAATTAGAACTTAAAATGAACATGAAAAACCCTATTATACTATTTGAAAACCTAAATTATGTACAAAAATCCTAATCACTATATATGCGTACTTTTAAAAATATAAACCTAAATTTAATAGAAATCATAAATATCAAATCGTAAAAATTTTTAAAACTTTATAAAATTATCCTAATGCTTGAAAAGTCATAAATCAATAAAATTATCATTAATTTTTACGGAATCATATGAAATCAATAATGAACGAATCAAGGATGATTTCAAGTAATAATAAATACAAAACTGAGCTAGCTAAAAGTATAAATTAATAAATTTACAAAATTAATTTTACTTATGTACATAAGTAGCGCTACAATATGTATATATATATATGTTGCATAATAAAGCGATGATTCTAAATAATTAAGTCAATTGAACTTTAAACTCCTAAGTATAAGTTAATTACTTTCGAATTGGTGAAAAACCTTAAAATATACTTAAACTTACTATAACCTTAAACCCCGGGATAATCAGGGACTTATGACCTTAAATAAATAATTAAAAATATAATTTAAATAAATTTTATTCAATTGTAGGAAATGCTAAAATTTCTTAAGAAGTAAATCACAATCTATAAATTAATTTGAGAACCAAGCCCTAAAAGAATTATATGTAAGACAATTTCTTTATTTTCATTTATAAGCCATGTTACATATGTATAAGTTGTAAACCTTACTTTTTAACGGACTTATAATTCAATTAAGAGTACTTTCTAAATGTTCCCAAGGATAAACTAAGCTAAGAATTTAAGTTTACATTTAAAAACGAATTTACCAATTTGAAAGTTTATTATCGATAAAATTAGAATACGAGAACCACAGACTCTAAGTCACTCAAAAACCTTAAACCCTAAAATAATTAAGGACTTGTAACCTTAAGCAGTTAATTAAGAATTTAATTTGAATAATTTTATTCAACTTTAAAAGAATTTCGTATAAGACAATCTCTTTATTTTCATGCATAAGACTTGTGCACATGAATAAGTGAACCAACCAATCATCTTAAATAACTTATCAATTTATATCAATTAAGAGTTAGAATCATTTATCAATTGATAACTTATAAAAAACTATTGATAACTTATCACTAACACTTCCCTTATCACACCATAACTTATATTACATATGGATAAGTTATCACATTATTTTATGTATTCAACTTTTAATTAAGTGACAAGACAACACCATACCCTAATTGCTCCCTACATGGCCAGTTGGAAAAGAAGGAAAAGAGAGATCATGCCTTGTCATTTGTCTATCACTTAATTGTCATATACATTTACTATTCACCCCTTAATGCTTACATTATCTAATCTTGTCAAAAAGTTGGCAGTTATCCATATTAAAAGACAATTGACTAAAGCTTCTTAAATACACTTCTCCTTCGATTCAATAAAAAATTTGCTACTCTTTCACTCTCATTTTCACTTCCTTTTCTCTCACTTTAAACATAAATAAAAAAAAAAAAAAGAAACCTAACCCCACAAAATCCCACATTGCCACCACCTTTTTGCTTCATAACTCACGGCACAAAAGCTTCATTTTGTTGCCTCCTTTTGTCAATTTCAAAAGCCACTTTTAGGAACTTTAAAATATCCTTAAAGCCCCACTTCAAAGATCAAGACTCTAGTTTCCAAAGGAGCTTGTAAGAAGAAGGAAGAAAAACAAGGAACATAAGAGAATACTTAGTTGTACTACTACCATTTCTATACTTTTAAGACGAGTAAGTTGTTTTCTTGTTAAAGTGACCTAATATGCCATGTCAGGAGATTGTGTTTTCATGAAGATATTAGTATGATTATAAGATGATAAAATAGCTAGACCACCTTAAGAAATAAGTTTGTGAACCCCTTTACATGAAAGTTGAAATATGAGTATGCTAAGTTGATGTTATGCAAAGATATATATTTAACACTTAGAATGAAAGATTTTAAGTTGAGAAAATCATAAAATGTGTACATGAACGAGGAGATATCATGCTGGACATGGAGTATATGTGAGTTATTTAGATGTTATTTTCATTTTTATTAAGTTAAAGATACTCAAACCTAGCCTTAGGGTAAAGAAAAATCCATTACATAAATCTTTTATGAAAAAACTAACTTTGTGAGATATAAACTATGGCATGGAAGTTATGATAAGTATGAGATCTATTATTTTCATCTAGAGTATAAGCTAAATAATCACCATATGGAAGAGAAGTTAAGTCAAAGTTAGAATATAAATAGTGCAGGTTCATGATCTAACTTTTAAACTTAAGAAGCCTAAAACTCTAAGTTAGGCCTTCATTAAAATTCTTACTAGCACTTTAAAATATTAAGAAAGGTTATTTTGAAGCCCACGAGAAGTTCACCTAAGACTCCATAAGCTTAACAAAGTTACTAACTTTGGTTTGAACAAAAAATAAGCCTATTTGACAACTTAAGCCTACATAAAAGCCCAATAAGTTGTTGTTAGCACCAAGAGTGTAAACCAAAGTTGGAAATCTAACCTTAAGGAGTATTTTAAGTTTAGAATAAAGTCCTAAGCTCCAGCTAAAAGAATTTCCCAAGTTACCAAAAAGCCCTTTAACTAAATAAGGCCCAAAAGTACTCTAAATCATAAAAATCGCTATTGTTCTAACCCATAGGCAGTTTTGCATGCCTTATTACGAAAATTTAACCTCACCATGTTAAAGTATACTAAAAAATAATGAAGATTGACTATAAGATCATAAAAATCAAATTTAAAACAAGAAAGTTATACGCGATTAAACTTTAAGTAAAAACTGGGAAAAATATGAAACTAAGTCAAAAGTATAACTAAAAGGATTTTAGTTTAGTTTTCCAAATTCTATTTCAAATCCTTATAGTTCAAATCCTTATAATATTATATTTGCGATGTTCAGGGGACTCGGCTTTTGGGAGACGACCTACCCTGAATTATTTTGATTGATCCGTATGATTAAGTGAGTGAATTCCTAATGACTTTTTACTTGATTTTACTTATAGAATAGATGTACCTAAACTTATATATATATATATATATATATAAATTGGATGCTTGTGGGATATGGGAAATACATGTGTATGAATTTGTGATTGAATGCTATGGCTTGTTAATTATATAACAATGGGAATTATTTGTGATAATTTATACATATGATTGTATGGAATGAAATTGTTTGATCACTTTAAAAATCGGATTAACCACTTATACGATTAAGAAATTAAATAGATCATGCATTCTTTATAATTACATTTGGATAACACCGATTGTTGCTTCATACAAAAGATGGGAAGGGACTCATAGGAGGAGGGCCTCCGGTAGGATTAGGTACTAGTTATGTCATTATTTTATTGAGTCTCTATTTTAAGCTGACGGGCTTACTAGGCACCGAGAGACACCAACCATTAGCTAGGGGCCGTATCTTGTGGCTTTTGCTTAGGGCGTGTATTTATGGATTGCGGAGGCCACCATATCGCTAGACTTGGGATTTTGAAAATACAATTTATTATTTAGAAAGGAAGTATATTACGTACAATCTATGTATATATATATATGGTTTTGTTTTGACTTAAGCACAATAGTGCAAATGAATTAAAACTTAAGGTCTAGAACTCAGATTTTCGTTTGGGTCAGTTAATTATCTCCAAACCCCAACTATAGGGGACGTAATTTTGAGTTGCATACAGTTCCTAGGCCACTGCATATATTGTTTGGCATACTAATTGATCATGCATTCATATGTTTGTGCATTAAATAAACTTTTGTCATGTGGTATTGACGAGAGGATTTATCTCATTAAGCGTAAGCTCATACCTCAATAGTTCTTTTCCTTACAGATTGATCGATAGTTGGGATAGGGATAGGAACTGAGCGTAAAGTGCTACTATTGAATAAATATGATGAAAAGCTTATGTAGTTAATTCAGAATGCTTCGGAAAACGACTAATATCTTAATTAAGTTTAGTATCTTTAATAAGTTTAGAATTTTTTGGAATTGTCTATCTTATTTCACTATTTTGGTAGAGGATCCAATTCTTTACGGTTTTGAGGAACTGTGGAAAAATAGATATTTATAATTATTTATATTATATAATGAGTCAATGAACTAAAATTGAAGATCCTAGCGATTAACTATTTAGAGTCTTATAATCTTTGACTTGCAATCTTTAACTTGTAAGGTAATTTTTTTGTTATGGGTGTACATGTGATATGAAAATTTTAAGCAATACTATTAAGCCCCCCCTAGGGTCCTTACATGATACCTATTAGAATGTTATGTGTTATGGTTGATGTTAATGTGTCTAAATATATTTTAGTTGTATTTGCTAGATTTAGTCTAGTTGACTTATGTATTAGATTCACTTCCAATGATATATCTATTCAATTGTTGTATTTGTGGTACAAGTGAGACACTTTAGAGCCACTCGGTATTGTTGACATTTGGAAATATGTAATAATTATATGTTGGAAGGTTATACGAGTAGTTTGTGGATTTTAGATAGATTCTAAGCCTTTATGTATCCTTTTGAAACAATGACACATGGCAGTTTGTTATGTCTTGAGTTCAGGAGCCGTATATGTTATCTATTGTTCTAAAAGCACTCATTAACATGACTAGCAACACAAAAGTTGAACATAAAGATTAATTTGGTTCTTTTAAAAGGTTGAAAGATAGAAAATAAGGTTGGAGTTTTATAGTGAAAATAAATACTTATATCAAGTAAACCGAGTTAAATAAGACATTCTTTTTTGGTTTGAAAAATTCTTCAACTTAAAAACTAAACCAAATTGAAAATGTGTAAGTTATGTACACTAGTTTATACAGTTTATCATATGATATACACATATGATATATACATAATTATACATTGAATACCATATATTACATTATATAAATTACAGATTATGTATGTAGACTTAAATTGAGTGTTTTAGTGAATCTTGGAAGTATAACGAGTTTTATATATGGTAAAAAATGGTATCAAGACTAAACATTAAGTTGAGAATTTGACGTGATAAGGAATCATTTCAGTCTTATGTGTGGGATTCAAATGAAATAGGGAGATGGAATTGTGGGTAAGTACTTTGTTTGCATTTCATTTGTGACATTTGAACAAAGTATATTTCCTATTTGTCAATGTCCATAAAAGATTGAAACTTATTTCTTGTATCTGATTAATTAAGGACTTCATTTTGAATCTTACTCATGTGACATCTAGCAATGTCTTGCTGAAATTTATTAGATAAAGTGAAATAGACACCTCATTTAGGTGAAGCATTTGGCATGCAAATGTAACATGTTTCTATAGATCTTTATGTATGCTTACAGATAATGTTAAAGATAATGATTTTTGCTAAAAAGAAAAATCAAGCAATTAAAATGTGCTTTCTCATCATTAGACCTCTAATTCTATTTGTAACTATCCTTGATTAAATCTAATGAATGGAAACAATTTCAATCATTAAGTTGAATAGTGATAACCTTTAATAGTGATATGAACTATTGTGATACTTTAAACTATATAGGACCTATGTGTTTGTTATTGGGGAAAAAAAAGTCATGAACTTTTTGAAAAACTCTTTTTTTCTCATTGTCCAAAATATTACAAAAAATAGCAAAAATTCGAACTAATCCTAGTGTGGTACTTAATAGTAGAGGATTGTTATATTTACATATGAATACTTAATTGCATCTTCAAATAGATATATACATCATAGCGTAATATGTATAATATTTATACATGCCTCTAAATTTACATCTTTTCCCTAAATATTTTTAGTATGTATTATAAATAATAGTAAAGAGTTTTAGTCATTTAAATGAAACAAATGTCGTACTAAAGCTCATAAATAAAGAGTTCGTCAATGTTCATATATTTGATCGAATTAATTTCAATAGATAGAAGAATAAAATGATATTTCTTCTTTTGATTTTTTTGTACTCTTGATCCATAGACTCAATCATTTGAAGATTAGAAAAAAAGAAAAAAGAGGTTAAGCTATAACGAGAGTCTAAGACTAAAGCTATGAAGAAAAAGAGGCAAGAATATGAATTTATGTATTGCGGTTGTGTTCTTACACTTTATCCAATAGCCTCTTCATCCTTTGATATTTGGAATATACTTGAAAGAAAAATATAATATTAAGTGTCAAGTTATGAATAAGTTTCTAATGGTAAAATATTTTAAGTGAAATGGCTGATAAAATTCTAATTATATGAAGTGTATGAAATGCAAGTTTTAATGAGTATGAATTGTTAATCATTATGCTAGTGTCCTAGCAAGTTAGTGTGCCTTAAAAAACCTTAAGGCATGATCTTGGAGCATAGCAAATATTGAAATATGTGAGAAATGGATTTTCGGGCTTTAGATGATAGAAAGAATGAATTTTTATTAGCTTTTGATGTTTATCAAGCAATTAAAATAAAAAATAAAAGGTGCCAATGATTATTGAATTAGATGTTACGTACTAACTCAAAGAATCAAATTGATTGTGAAATTGACATGACTCATAATCTATAACTAATTGAAAGGGTTGATAATTACAATATAGATGCAATGCTTGGTAATTAATAATGATGAAGTAGTTTGCCTTAATCTAAGAATTAGATTGATAAGAATAGTTTTGAAAATAGATGTTATTTAATATTGAAGAGAACATAATCAACTTGTTCGTAATATAAAAGATATCTCTTTTACTAACCTTAGGAACTACTAAGGATACCCTCCTTCTAGATATATATTGAAATGTAAGATGGAGCATTGTGCTAACCTTAAGATAAGGATGAGGCCCATTTAGAACTTTTTAGCTCGAAACTTACTTTTCTCGATTTACAAATGTTTCATAATATCTATAAGTCACTAATTTGATCTCTTGTTCAAGAATCAAAAGTGCGCATCCAAGTGCTCACTAGTAATTAAAACCTTACACATCACTTATTGTTCCAAAATTCACACTTAGCATCAACACTTGCTCCATAAACATACACATTAAACTAGCCATTAATAGAACTATTTAGACCATAAACCCATCCATATCTTTAAAGTCCTAAGTTCACAATAAGTATACCTACAACACGTTTAGGGTTTATCATAGGAATCGGCTTTGTGATCTAATCACGCGGTCTAAAGCTTGAAGGTTGATGAATTTCATATGTCGAGTTCATGCCTTCTAAAGAAGGAGAAGTTTTTCTCTAAGCACTCGACCTATACTAATTACTAAGCTTCCATAAACCTCTCCCTCTTTCCTAGATAGTGGAGTCTAACTAGCTAGGCCATTACATTTAGAGATCTTGTTAACCTATTTTTGACCCATTCATGGTTTTAGCTAATGTAAACCCACAAATTTTCCAAACAAAGGGTTAGAAGTTAATAAGATTTCTCTAAAGATACACTTAGAGTTAGCAAGATAGCTAACCTTAAACTTAATAGATTATGTTCAAAAACCCTAACCCTAACTCAAACTCCTAAAACCTTAGTTGGTAGCTCCGACCTAGTTTGACCCTTATATTTAAAGCCTTAAAATCTTATAAACAAATGCCAATAATTAATGTTAAATCCTAAGATCAACATAATTTAATGAAACCAATCCCAAACCTTAGTGGGAAAGAGACTAATAGTTGAAGCCTATGAGAATTCCTTGAAATTGATAAAGGGATAAACTAAGCTAAAAATGAATATTGATACAGACAATAAGGAGCTGCTTGGGAGTAGGACCCCTTACTTTACATTTACTAAATCTGACCATAAAGAGTCGTCATCCTATACTTAGAGGCAACAAAAAGCTGCTTGGGAGTAGGACACCCGACTTTGTTTTACCAAATTAGATTGCACATTGTAGTCTACAAAATCAAATTGCCAAAGTAGTTAGGTTGCTTAGGTAATGAGAACCTATATGCTTAAAAAAAAAAATTGAGTTCATGAAGCCATGGTTTTTCTTGATTACTTGGAAGCCTCATTTTAAAAATTTTGACCTATAGGTCCCTTTTTATGCCATGCAATAACAACTCAAGTATATCATTCAATACAACCAGTCTTTAAGTTTTATTTAACCTAGCTATGTGTGTCTAGTTTTCGACCTCTCCTTAGTGGAAATTTAATATCTCACTTAGGGTTCACTTAGGTGAACACTTAGAAGATCAGGTTAGCAATCATTTAAATCTCCAAGTTAGTACAGTCATTCATAAACACTCCACAGTATTCAATATAGCAGTATAACAATCGAACCAAGATATAGCTACCATCATTAAAAATCATCGCATTAACATCCATTATAGCATATTAGTTTAACTAAGATATAGCCATATTCAATTAACATTGCATCAAACATCACACAGTGTTATCAGTTGCAATATATCTACTATAAGTGTGTGTTAGATCCTCTTACCTAAGCTCAATAGTAGTGTAAAATCCTAAACTTTGTGACATAGTTCTTTCTTACTTATCACACCTAGGAAAATATAAACATAGTCTTCGAGTTAACTACAAGTTGAATATAAACTCTTATAAGCTTTCACTTTTACGATTTTAAACTTTATTTGACCGTAACTTACTCATTTTTTTTATTCGATTTTAGTAATTTTTATATTGTCACGATTGTCATTTCGAGTATTATTAATATATCTTAAGAAACAAGACTGGTCAATATGGTTACAAGATTGAAAATATCCTTTCTTGCTACTGACTCGATTATACGTTATTGTTACTTTGTGATTAACCCAAATAAGTTTTAGTTCTAAACTAAAAACCTTAAAAATTATACTTTCCAAACTTGACCAACATCTATTTTATACCTAAAATACTAATCTTGTACTATCTTATCAATTATCATAATAGTACTATTTACTGTTTTACATAGTAGGTCAATATATAAGCTTATATTAGGAAAATATAGAATAAATAGTATAAGAGTCAGATTAATTTCACAAGAAATCTTATAGACTCACAAAAATGTTTAATTTAATTATTTACCATTAATCACACTAAACTAGCTATTATTTATTTTTATCAAAATAGAGGTTTTAGCTCGAAATTATAAAAAATTAGGGAAAATAAACAAATTTAGGTGTGAGATAAAAACTAAGTGTTCCAAATACCCTTATCTCAAAAACCAATTATTTCAAAAATTCGATAAAATTGGTAGTTTTATCCAAAATAATTATAAAAAATAATTATAAAAAATAGTAAACAGGTTTATTTTTAAAAATTATTGTTACCACAATTAATTATATTTGTTAGGTGTATTGTGTACAAAAAATGAGCTTAAAACAATATCATCTAATATTTCTAAAGTTTAAATTAATTTTTACCCAAATAAGGCAATTCCTTAATCACCCTATATTTCCACTAATTATTTAATTAAAATAAAATTACTATATTAATCTATACATAAAATGTCCTCAGAAACCAAATTTCATATTTAAATAACACTATTTGATATTTTGAGAAAATTAAATAAGTAACGGGCAAAAAACTTGTTTACTTAAATTAGTTGCCTCTAGTCACCCTTTAGCCGCCGAACCTTATTGGAAAAGCTTCTCTAACCACCTACTTTTTAACCCTAATTGGCCACTATAATAGGATTTCAACACCCTATTGAACTGGCTTAGACCAGATCATACCTTGTTTTTGTCCTATTTTTCTTTTAATTTTATGATTTTCTCCTAATTTTTCCTACTTGAATTTCATTTTTTGAAATGTCTAATATTTGCTATTGAGGGTCTATTTATAGACTTAGAGTTGGTTGGATTGATGAGTCATCAAGCCACATGTCATTTTCTTAGCTAAGGTGTCAATTTTATATTTATTCTAATTGCTAAGTGTCATTTCCTTATATTTTGGCTTTTGAATCATAATTTCTAGTTGGCCTTAAGTTGCCACATCATACTTAGATGGTTTGGTGACTCATCAAGTTATTTTTAATTAATTTTCCATTATTTTATATTAATTTCCCTTATTTTTATAGTTTATTATTACTATTATATATATATATTTAATACATATAATGTATATTATATATAATTCAACTTCATTTATTATTTTTATAAGTTAAATAACTTATGTCTAATATCTTGTTATATCTTAATGCGCAAATTTCATGTTTTTTGTAATTATCGTCTTTATCGATAAATTAATATTTTTTTCAAATTAATCATTTTATATAGCTTATTTTGAGAAATTGACTTTACTATTGTATTTCTTCTAACTTTTTTAGCCTTACTATAAGTTTCAACTAAA
The DNA here is from genome assembly GCA_024138015.1 of Lumnitzera littorea. NCBI lineage: Eukaryota > Viridiplantae > Streptophyta > Magnoliopsida > Myrtales > Combretaceae > Lumnitzera > Lumnitzera littorea. The sequence goes on along the minus strand of JAMXBB010000012.1, from coordinate 67,101,562 downwards.
ATAGATAACATTGCTTGATACCCTAAATTTAAGGGCTCGAATTTTAAGGTTATTGTATTGGTTTGAAACCTTAGCGTATAATATCTAATGCCCCTTATAAAAAGTTTTGTTCTTGAAACTTTCACAATTCAAACATTCCTGTTTGTGACTTAACAATGCTCTTTCATTGCGTATCTCTAATTTCCATATCACATCACATCACATTACAATCATCAACTATTATTAAGGGGTGAAATCCTTCAATACCAACTCCTGTATCTTGACCACAAATTTGTTAACTCGTGCACTTTTTGTTTTGACTTACATGTCTTATTACTTTCTTTATCTTCTGTTTCTAACTTATACTATATAAGCTTAATATAGCTGGTCCTATTTCACTCATCCTTTTTGTTCAAGTTGTCTTTGCATAGCAACTAGTCCATTACTATAACTTCGTTAGGTTCTTATCTAAATACCATAACCATTGTATTATTGTCTATGATTTTACCCCTTACCACTGTTCATATCAAACTAGCATGTTCTTGTACCATTCCTTTTTCACCATCCAAACTAGTGTTTCCACTTAATGCTCATTTCATTCCTTTAGTTAGTTTAGACTCTTACATTAGTTAGTCCTGTAGAACATATAGTCATCTCTTTTACTAATTTATTGTTCGTCCCATAGCTTGTCAACATACATTTTCAACTTATCCTTATCACCAATGCATCATCTAAGTCTCAATTTCCACTTAAGATGAATATAATAAATTCAATTTCTTTACATTTACAAGTCTTATATTGTGGTCATCGCTTAATGGTTACAGTTAAGATCTTAGGTATTTTCCATAGTTAACACATATATTAGCAAGAATGAGTTTGGCAAATCTAAACTTTCCATCAAATTATATGCTGAGGAGATAAAGGATGACTTAGACTAAGTAGACTCGACTGGATTCAACATACATTGACATGACTCTTAACGAACAAGACTCACAAAGACACTAGACACTTTTCTAGTTGACAACTGATACGATAGGACTCATAAGAATATGAAATTTTGTCATGAAAGATACGTAAGTCATAACAAACATTAGTTTTGACAAAAGAGTCATGAAAGTCATAGATTGCCATACTGTTCTTGCTTATTACATGTGCTAAGGGCACATAGAAGGTATACATCTCATATTGTTGTAGTTATATACCTTATTAACTTCACATACTTTATCATATTTGACTCCTTAATCTCATAATTATCTATTACCTCATGAATCATAATCTCACTCTATATAAGTTCAATCTCTGAATTAGTCTTTGATTATACTTCTAATAAAAATTTTGTTTTATTCTCAAAACTCACTCTTGATCGTTCACCTTTGACATTTCTTATTATTCCACTAACAACTTTAGCCTGTCTCACTACATCATACATATCATCCTCAAGATTTGCTCCTAAATGCTTACTTTCGACTCCCCCTCTACAAGTTCTTTTTTTTTTTTTTCTAACAACTTCTCTTAACACTTAAGTTTTTATAAATCTTCTATAATTCCCTTCTCATCAGGTCTCTTAAATGCTACTATCCTTTCCTTACGGTCAACATTTGCTCCATGCTTGCCTCTAGTATTACATCTAATCCTTTTATATCTAGGATAACCAACTCTAGAATCATCTCATGAGTATTTAGATTCACATTCCCCATCCTTCAATTTATGTTACATTGCTTGTTCTCCATCAATAGGGATGGTACTTATTAATTTTAAAGTTTCTATAGAAAGTCTATTTCTATCAACGTACTCTTTTGAAATATACGAGCGAGTTGCCTTAGTATCAAGGAGAGTATATGTATAGGCATAATTATCTCCTATACAAACCAGGCCTAAAACATTTTATGATAACTATATTACTACTTTCAAGTATTTCTTATTTATTTATTATTAGCTACTAGGTACACATACACACTAAGTTATTAAGTTTAGAGGTCATACCTATCATAACCTGGTCATATCTAACCTCATCTCACCGAGCAGCATAAGCATACACTTTACCTTGCTCCTTTGGTTTGGGTTCCTCCCCTTTAGGTCCTTTCTCCCCTTTAGGTCATTTATTCCCATTACTCGATCCTGGTCTATTAGCTTAGTTTTGTTGCTAAATTAGTCTATCTTGTTGTTGCCTTACATAATGTTGAGCAACATGCCCTCGCTGATGGCTTCAATAATAATATATACCTCTTGAATTAGGATTTTCACACCACTTAGCTAAATGTCTAGTTTTACTGCACCTATAAGACTTCCCCCTCAATTATGAGCATTCCCAACCTCGATGCTCACCATTATACTTCCAACTAGGTTATATTTTTGGTAAGGTCCTTCTACTTCCTTTTGTGGATTGAATGAACTTCTTTCCTTTAGCTAGATTACTTTTACTACTAAAACCAACATCTGACTTCCTTTTCTTATTCTCAATTTCATCTATGGCCCGTTGAAGATTACGAGCTTGTTCAATCAAACAAGTTTCATCGACAACACCAATATATCTTTCTACCCTACCCCTCTTTAGCTCTACTTGGTAATAAAGATCAAGTTTAGCCTTAAATCATTTAACTTTAGAAACCTCATTGTTTTGTACAGCTTTAGGAGCAAACTTTAGTAACCTATTGAATTACCTCTCATACTCTTCAATTGTCCTGCCTCGATTCCTTAGCTTATAGTGTTCTTTACACATTTGTTCCCTTATACACTTAGGAAAATAGTGTTCCAGAAAAGTATCTTTAAATGAAGCCCAACCAAAAGGTTTTGGTAAATTCCGTCTCTTTGCCTCCCACCAATTATTTGCACCTTTGTCTAATAGAATAATAACTATCCCAACTTTCTTATTATCCTTAACCTCATGAACTTTAGAGGCTTTCTCTAGTGAATCAATCCATTCTTCTACCACCAAAAGATCAGTGTTTTTTTTTTTCCCTCAAATGGTTTCACTATTTGCTACACCCGAGCTAAGTTATCTGCATCTCCATCAACTCTTGCCAATGTAGTTGTAAACTGTTGTGCCAATTACTCCATATGTCATGGTTGCTCAAGGTTAGACTGGGGCCATTATGGTAGTTCCTCTCTTTACTCCTTAAGTACTTGGTTCATTGGTAATCTTTTGCATTCCCTAAGAATCATCTTTCTAAATAAACATCTCATAAGATTCTATTAATAACTATTACACTCGTTTTACTAAACCATAACTTTTTATTACCTAACTACCCTACATATCTCACACGTGTCTAAAGGTTATGGTCTCTAATTAATACTCTGATACCATCGAAAGGATGTCACATCCTGGCTTAGCATGGAATGTACTATCACATAGGAATATCAGTTAAAAACTTAACTTAACCTGCTCATTCATAAAAAAATAACTTTATTTATGTGATAATGGGGGTGCTACAATGGAGTTTAGCTAGATATTTGGCTATAACTTATATGTACCGCATAATATTTACATCAAAACATGAACCAATTTTTTTTTTTCAACATAGTAGGGCTTCCGGCTTAGTATTGGTTTCATCCAAAAGTTGCTGACTCCAACTAATGCTCACAGTATACATGCCCTTAGGTGTTGAGCCCTTCATGATGCTACTAACCCAAGGATAAAACATTTTATCTCCTCATCTGTTGAAGTTGAGTGAGAGTGGATAATGACCAGTATAATATTGACAATATCACAACTCAAACATTTCAGTCATAACCAGTAGGTTCAACTTCACACATACATTAGCCCGACCAGGCATTTATTACTAGTGATGTAGCATGCTTTACTCGTGCATGTAGCATGTATTAGTACCAATATTCTATGTCCTTCCAATATACTCATTCGGTTAGGAAATACTTGAGCATTTAAATACAACATTTAAGAACCAAAAGGCAATAAGGAACTACTTAGGAGTAGGACTCCCAACTTTGCATTTACCAAATTTAACCACAAATAGTTGTCATCCTATGGTTAGAGGCAACAAGGAGTTACTTAGGAATAGGACCCCTAATTTTGTTTTACCAAATCAGACTACACATTGTAGTCTACCAAATTAGACTACTAAAGTGGTTAGGTTGCTTAGGCAATGAGAACCTATGTGCTTCCAAAAAAATTGAGTTCATAAAGCTATGGTTTTTCTTGATTACTTGGAAGTCTTATTTTGAAAATTTTGAGCCGTAGGTCTCTTTTTATGCCATGCCAAACAATAACAACTCAAGTATCATTTAGCACAACCAGTCTTTAAGTTTTATTCAACCAAGTTATGTGTGCCTAGTTTTCAATCGCTCCCTAGTGGAAATCTAATATTTGACTTAGGGTTTACTTAGAATACTCAGAAAATTAGATTAGCAATCACTCAACTCTTCAAGTTAGTACAATCATTCATAAACACTCCATTAAAATTTGACATAGTAGCATAACAATTTAACCAAGATATAGCTACCATCATTCAAAATCATCACATCAGCATCCACTATAGCATATTAATTCAACTAAGACATAGCTATATTCAATTAACATAGCATCAAATCGTACACAGTGTTATGAGTAGCAATCTATCTACTTCAAGCATGGGTTAGATCTACTTACCTAGGCTCAATAGTAGTGCAAAATCTTAAACTTTGCAACATAGTCCTTCCTTACTTATCACACTTAGGAAAATATAAACACAATCTTCAAGTCAACTACGGGTCGAACCCAAACTCTTATAAACTTTCACTATCGCGATTTTAGACTTTATTTGACTATATCTTACTTATTTTTTTATTCGATTTCAGTAAACTTTATATTGTCATGATCATTATTTTGGGTACTATTAATATATCTTGAGAAATAAGATGGTCAATATGGTTACAAGATTGAAAATACCTTTTCTTACTATCGACTTGGTCATACGTTATTGTAACTTCATAATTAACATGAATAAGTTTTAGTTCTAAACTAAAAACCTTAAAAATTATACTTTCCAAACTTAAACAACATCTATTTTATACCTAAAATACTAATCTTACACTATTTTATCAATTATCATAATAGTACTATTTACTGTTTTACATAGTAGGTCAATATATAAGCTTATATTAGGAAAATACATAATAAATAGTATATGGGTCGGATTAATTTCACAAGAAATCTTATAGACTTACAAAAATATTTAGTTTAATTATTTACCATTAATCACACTAAACTAGTTATTATCTATTTTTACCAAAATAGAGGTTTTAGCTTGAAATTATGAAAAATTAGGAAAAATAAACAAATTTAGGTGATAGATAAAAACTAAGTGTTCCAAATACCCTTATGAACTTCTAGAAGTAAAAATATGTAGGGCTTATTTATTGATTTACTCAAATACCAATTATTTAAAAAATTTAGTAAAATTGGTAGTTTTATCCAAAATAATTATAAAAAATAGTAAAGAGGTTTATTTTTAAAAATTATTGTTACCACAATTAATTATATTTATTGGGTGTATTATGTACAAAAATTAAGCTTGAAACAATATCATCTAATTTTTCTAAAATGTAAATTAATTTTGACCCAAATAGGACAATTCATTAAGTGCCCTATATTTCCATTAATTATTTAATTAAAATAAAATTACTATATTAATCTACACATAAAATAACCTCAAAAAACCAAATTTCATAATTAAATAACACTATTTGATATTTTTATAAAATTAGACAAGTTACCGGTAGAAAATTGGTTCACCTAAGCTAACTATCTTTGACCACTCTCTAGTTACCGTACCTTATCAGAAAAGCTTCTCCAACCACAATTGGACTTTAATACTCTATTGAATTGGCTTAGACCAGATCATGCCTTGTTTTTATCTTGTTTTTCTTTTAATTTTTTTATTTTCTCTTAATTTTTCCTACCTGAATTTCATTTCCTAAAATCACTAATATCTGGTATTGAGGGTCTATTTATAGATTTGGAGTTGGTTGGATTGATAAGTCATCAAGCCACGTGTCATTTTCTTAGCTTATGTGTCAATTTTATATTTATTCTAATTGCTAAGTGTTATTTCCTTATATTTTGGCTTTTGAATCATCATTTCTCGTTCGCCCTAGGCTACCACATCATGCTTGGATGGTTTGATGACTCATTAAGTAATTTTTAATTCATTTTCCATTATTTTATATTAATTTCCCTTATTTTTATAGTTTATTATTACTATTGTATGTATATATTTAATACATATAATATATATACATGTATATTATATATAATTTAGCTTCATTTATTATTTTTACATTTATTATTTTTATAAGTTAAATAACTTATGTCTAATATGTTGCTATATCTCAAAGCTTGGATTTTATGTTTTTTATTTTATAATTATCAACTTTATCAAAAAATTGATATTTTTCTCAAATTAATCTTTTATATAACTTATTTTCAGAAATTGGCTTCATTAGAGTACTTCTTCCAACTTTTGTAGCCTTATTGTGAAGTTTAGACTAAAACGGATAACGTTGCCTGATGCCTTAAATTTAGGAGCTCGGATCTTAGGGTTATTATATTAGCTCAAAACCTTGAGGTATTACAAAAGCCTTAAAACAAATACCAAAACTCTTAAATGAACCTTTGAATCCTAAACTCTTACTAGAGCCCCAATACGTAAGAGCCCTTAAAATGATTCTAAAACCTCAATCTAGTGTTGAAAACCTTAATCTAACTATTGAACTCTAATTCAATAGTAAAATTATTCTCTAATCGTAGACTAATGCTTTATTGCCCTAAAATCTTAATCTATCCTCTAAAATATACTTTAGTAGCAATAATTGGTCTAATTGCCTAAACTAATTAGGCAAGATGAGCTAATGGGCTTAACTAACTTAATTTGACACATTAAACCTTAAACTACACCTAATTAGTGTCAAGTGTATAGGTAGTTAAGATTAAGAAACTTAATTACACCTTAATCTACTGATAAAGTTTTACATCATTATTAACTATAAGTCAAGAGTGATTAATCATATGAAACCAAAGCAATATATGAAAATATCTCCTTAATAATGCCAACATTGCACTTGAGGAGAAAATGTGAGCTTTGCAAACTTAGATTAGAATGTAGGAGTCATCGAATAATCTCTAGATCCAGTCATGATATAATGTTAAAGCCTATAAATCAAATGAATGAACCTTAACTAATAAGTCATAACCCCTAAACAATAAGTCAAAAAACCCTAAAACCCAATTTGTATGCATAAAACCCTAAAAATCCGAATACGTGAGATACTCTAAAATGATTAGAAAACATTAATAGACTAACTAAAACCTTAACTAGAAGTTCAAAACCCTAATTTAACTAATAAATTCTAAGTAAATCCTTAAACTTTTCACTAATCTAAAATAATTGTTGAGCTTGGTTTTTTCTTCTCGGTTTTTATAAATTAGGTTTTCTTTAAATCGATTAGTACTAAACCCTACCTGTTTAATACTGACCTTTGTTAGGGTTTAAAGAAAACTGGTTCTTTTATATTTTGAAAATACTTTGGAGTCACCACCTGATTAAAGTTAGGAAAAAAGTTAAGTGATAACCAATTAGGTGAATTGGTTATAACTTAGTTATTGGTTTTATCTTAAAGAAAAAACCAATTTTACAAAACGGTTTTCTAAAATGAGAGATCTGGATCTAGGGACTATTCTATTAAACCCTAAACGGGTACCACTTTTTAACTTTCTAATTTTAAACTTGCTTTCCAATAATACCATTTTTCAGTTTTTAAATGACTAATTATATTACATGTGACTAATTTACTTAATTTACACAAATATTTACAAAGATGGAAAAAAATAAAACTTTTCATATTTTAAATTGCTTTGTACTTACGTACGAGTGCCTACGTATGAGCTATTTGGGATCAGATTTCCATAATTCGTTTTTTTTAAAAAAAATTTAGCAGGTTGAGTTGATTTTAGTTCAAAAAAGTCAAGTTTACGTTATTTACCTGTTTTGATTTATTTAAAGAAAAATTTCTAAAGGTCTTAAATTGGTTTGATTTTTGGAAATTCTAAAGCATTCTAATTGGGAAAGGATCTGTTTATTTTGATTCATTTGGAAACTCACTTTTTCTAAGTGTCAAAATGATTTTTTATTCTTTTTACTTTCCTTATTTAATTACTTTTTTATTTTCTTAATAAAAAATACAAAAATAAATAAATAAATAAATAAATAACTATACTTCCTCCCCATTTCCTTTCTTTTTCTTTTTCCTTCTTTTTTTTTTTCTTCCCTTTTTTTTTCTTCTTCTCTTTTTTCTCTCTTTTTTTTATTTTTTTCTTTTTCGTTCATTTTTTTATATTCTTTTTACAATTGCATTTACAATTACAAATAATAATAAATAAAATACTGAATTAACTAAAAAATAAAACAACTAAATAAACAAAACAAAAAAAAAAGAAACAAAAAGGAAAATAGGAATAGGTCAGACTTGCAAGTGTACGCGGGTCGGGTTATTGGGTCTTGGAGCGGTTTAGGTCGGAGTTCCTTTGATTCGAATTTGGGTTACAATGAAGGTAGAGGCAGATGGTTAGGAAGGCTTATTAGAGGCGATTTTAAGTTGGATTTTTTGCCAGAAAAAGGGGTTTCATATGTATTTGGTTGGGTTTAGTAGGTTTGGAGGGTTGCTGCAACCTAGTTTAAACGTTTGGGTGGTGGTTGAGTTTGGGTAGCCAGAGTTAGAGGGAGCAGTGTTAGACGAGGATGGTGACTTTCGTCATGGATGGGTGTATGTTGAATTGAGGGTCGTGGGTGGTCGGATGTTGGGTTTGGGTGGCGTATATGGCTACCGTAGTGAGAGAGAGAGAATGGGTTCTTGGGTTGTAGTGTTGGGTCAGTAGTTGTTGTTGTGTTGGCTCAGGTGAGAGCTGTGGAGTGGTGGTGCACGTATCGTATTGTGGTTCGCGAGAGAGGGTCAGTCGAGAGAGAGAGGGTAGAGCTTGGTGAAATGATGCAGGGAGTATGAGTTAGGGGTGGAGGTCAAGCGATTATGTGTATTCGGTGATGTGTTTGAGTTGTGCTGCAGCTTATAGTAAGAGGGTGGAGTTGGGTTGTAGTGTTGATTGGCAAGACTGAGATGATGGGCTGTAATGTATGGTTCGTATGTGGGTGAATGAGTTGGGGTTGTCGTTGGTTTGGTTTGTGCCACTGTTGGTGTGTATAGTGGGCAGTGATGCATTGCATTAGGGGTGGCTGTGTTTGTGTATGCTTAAAGAGAAAGACAACCGAGAGTTTGAGAGAGGTCGACAGTAGTGTGTTGTGTTTAGAGTTTGGCTGTAAGCGAGAGGGAGTTAGTCGAAAGAGAGGGTTTGGGAGTGAGAGTGAGGGTTAGAGAGTGAAAGAGTAATGGTGTATTCAAAGTGTACCCTCCTTTGCGTATGTGTGTGTGTTTTTGAAATGATAAGCCCCTTAAGATCTTCTCCTTTTTTTCCATTTTTGAATCCCAATTTGAATGAGTTAATGGAAGAATCCAACCTCGATTTTGGATTTAATTCATAATAGGATATGCCTATTTTACAATTTCACCATTAATTTGGTGAAATTGCATTAATAAATTGTCTAAAAATGATGCTAAAGTTGACTGACTAGAAGGGAAAGTGTGGGATTTATGGAGATTTATGGAGAAAATCAGGGTAGAAGAAAAAAAGAGAAAGAAAGGGTATTGACGTAGCGCTGATGTGGCGCCACATCAGTAGTGTTAATCAATAAGGAAGTGTTATGCATCTTGAAGACATGTAGCGATGATGCGACAATACGTATTGTGCTGCGTGGTGACTGGTGTCGTATGGGGCAATGATACCTTGACATGTGGCGGTGTGTATTCTTGAGAAAAATAAAAAAAGCTTTCCCATGTTTTTGCTAAGATTCAAACCCTTGATCTCCAATTAAATCTATATGCCAAGTCTATGTGTTTATTCGTTAAGCCGTTGGCTTGTGTCTTGTTCATGTATGTAATTAAATTGCACATATAAATAAGATTAGCTTGGGCTAAATTCAAATCTAAACCCAAGTTCAACGGTCCTCTCCTTATTTAAATTTAAAAAATCTATTCTATTTAAACTATCTAATAATTATTATTTTCTAAATTCCTTAAATCTTCTATTTTTTCAATTTCTTCTATCTTCCATGATATTTTTCAATTTTTCTAAATTTTTCCTTTTGTTTTTTTTTGCATTTTAACTAAATTTCCTATTTTTTGTGTTTTTTTCATATTTTCCTATTTTTTGATATTTTTCCTGGATTATTTTTTTTATGCTTTTTCCTATTTTTCATTTTTTTTGGTATTTTTCTAAACTTCTTTTTTTTTTTTCATTTTCTTTAATTTTCTATTTTTTGTATTTTTCTTAATTTAGGACTCTTTAACCTACTCTAAAAATTTTAGAAAATGAAAAAAGGGGAGCAAAAATGAGGTGTCTACATTTACCCTTCTTTATGGTGAAGTTTGAGTAAAATTTTACCACAAAAACAAAAGTGACACTATTTTTGCCCCAAAAGTAGATTTCGTCCTAAGAAGCACTATAGCTATAACTAGCTAGCTATCTTAAGGCCTATCCACTAGGGACTTTGGTGAACAAGAAATGAAGTCTAGTCGCGCTTTTATGAGTTGACGAATTAAGGTGAGACAGGTGAAGCGCTCCTTAAGCTGGCTAAGGCTCGAAAAGAATGAGAGAACTTGGTCGTGCCCTAATGAGATAACTAACTAAGGTAGGCAAATCACTCTTATAGCTAACTAAAACCCTAAACTGAATGAGAAAACTTAGTCATGCCCTAATGAGCTAACTAACTAAAGTAGGCAAAGTGCTCCTAGAGTTAGTTAAGACCCTAAATTGAGACCTGGTAGTGCCCTATTGAGCTAACTTACTTAGGCGGGAACGTCTCTTAAGGACTAGCAACCTTGACTTTTAGAATCAATTTAGGAAAGACCTAGATGTGCTCCTTTGAGCTGATTGTCTTTGATGGGAGTGTCTCTCGAGGACTAGTAACCTTAACTTTTGGAATCGATTTGAGAAAAACCTGGATATGCTCTTCTGAGTTAACTATCCTAGGTGGGGGCATCTCTCGGGGACTAACAACCTTAACTTTTGGAAACGATTTGAGAAAAACTTGGATGTGTTCTTCTAAGTTGACTATCCCAAGCGAGAGCATCTCTCGAGAACTAGCAATCCTAAATTGGGATCGATTTAAAGAACCTGGTCATACCTCTTTTGGCTCATTAACCTAGGTGGGAGTGTCTCTCGAGGACTAGCAACCCTGATGCTGGGATTGATCTGGAAAACCTAGTAGTGCTCCTTTGAGTTGATTAACCTAGGTAGGAGTATCTCTCGAGGATTAGTAACTCTAACTTTTAGAATCGATTGAAGATAAACTTGGTAGCGCTCCTTTAAGCTAACTGACCTAGGCAGGAGCATCTCTCGAGGATTAGTAACCTTAAATTTTGGAATCGATTTGAGAAAAACTTGGATGTACTCTTCTGAGTTGACTATCTTAGGTGGGAGCATCTCTCGGGGATTAGCAACCCTAAGTTGGGATTGATCTAAAGAACTTGATCATACCTATCTAGGCTCATTAACGTAAGTGGGAGTGTTTTTCGGGGACTAGCAATCTTAAGCTGGATTTGATTTAAAGAACTTGGTCATACCTCTTTAGGCTCGTTAACCTAGGTAGGAGCATCTTTCGGGGACTAGCAACCCTAAGCTAAGATCGATTTAATGAACTTGGTTGTGCCTCTCTAGGTTCACTAACTTAGGTAGGAGTGTCTCTTTAGGACTAGCAACCCTAAGTTGGGATCGATCTAAAGAACCTGGTCATGCCTCTTTAGGCTTACTGACTTAGGAAGGAGCTTTTCTTGGGGACTAACAACCCTAACTTTTGGAATCAATTCAAAACTTGGTAGTGCTCCTCTGAGCTGACTATCTTAGTTGAAATGGGTGAAGTGCTCCTAGAGCTGGCTAAGACCCTAAATTGAAACTTGGTAATGCTCCTTTGAGTTGACTAACTAAGGTAGGAGCATCTTTGATAGACTAGCAACCTTATATGAAATCAATGATGAGAGAAAGTGCCCTTTAGGCTTACCTAAGAGGAATTAGTAAAAGAAAGCACCATATGGGCTTGCTAAAAGGAATCGATTGATGAATGGGAATGCCCTTAGGGCTTGCTAAGAGGATTTGATGAGGAGAAGTGCCCTATGGGCTTGCTAAAAGAGAAATTGATGAAAGAAAGCTCTCGATAGGCTTGCTGAGAGGAGTTAAAGAATGAAAGGAAGCACCCTTTAGGTTCGCTAAGAGAACTTGGTGACTAGAAGCGCCTTATAGGCTTGCTAAGGGAAACCTGAGGATGAAAGGAAGTGCCCTTTTGGCTTGCTTGAAAGAATTCAATGAGGAAAAGTGCCTTATGGGCTTGCTAAGAACTAGTTGAAGAGAAGTGCCTGTAGGCTTACCAAGAGAAATCGATAAATGAGGTAAGAATGTTTTGAAAGTTGGCTAGAACCTTAGTATGATGGGGTAACGCCCTAAAGGGAAGCTGAAGCCTTAAAAAGAATAGAAGAGGGGATAACACTCTAAGAGCTAGCTTGAACCCTAAAAAGAAAAGGGGATTGCATTCCAGATGCTAACTAATACTTTAGAAAAGATTAAAAGAAAGAAGGGATAGCACTCTAAGAGTTAACTAGAACCTTAATGAAAGATGGTACAGTGCTCTAAAAGCTAGCTAAATCCTTAAAGATGAATTGAAGTGTAGGCAAGTGCTCTAAGAGCTGGCTTGAACCTTGAGGAGAATTGATCAAAGTAAGGGTAGAGCTTTAAAGCTAGCTAGTACCCAAAAAGAAAGACTGGAAGATAGCCTAAAGGCGAACTATAATAAAAGAGTAGGTTAGCGCTTTAAGAGCTGGCTAGAACCCTAAAAATGGAAGATAGGACAGCGCCCTAAAGGCTAGCTAGAACCCTAGAAAGAATAAAGGAAGGGATTAACGCTTTAACAGCTGGCCAGAACCCTAAGAATGAAAGACGGGATACTGCCCTAAAGGCTAAGTAGAAACCCAAAAAGAATAAAGGAGTGCGTCAGTGCTCTAAGAGCTGTGTAGAACCCTAAGTGAAGATGGGATAGCACCCTAGAGGCTGGTTGGAACCTTAAAAAGAATAAAAGAGTAGATTAGAGCTCTAAGAGCTACCTAGAAACCTAAGGGAAGATGGGATAGCACCTTAAATGTTGGTTAGAATCCTAAAAAGAATAAAGGAGTGGGTCAGCGCTCTAAGAGTTAGCTAAAACCTTAAGGGAAGAGACGAGATAATGCCTTAAAGGCTGGTTGGAACCTTGAAAAGAATAAAGGAGTGGGTCAATGCTCTAAGAGCTGGTTAGAACCTTAAAAAGAATAAAGGAGTAGGTTAGCACTCTAAGAGCTGGCTAGAACCCTAAGAATGAGAGACAGGACAGTGCCTTAAAGGTTGGCTGGAACCTTAAAAAGAATAAAGGAGTGGGTTAGTGCTTTAAGAACTGGTTAGAACCCTAAGAATGAGAGATGGGGTAGCGCCTTAAAGGCTGACTAGAACCCTGAAAAGAATAAAGGAGTGGATTAGTGCTCTAAGAGCTGGCTAGAATCTTAAGGGAAGTTGATGACAGATTGAAAAAGTAAAGTAAGGAAGGCACTCAGTTTTAAAAAACTTCTTGACTTGGAAAAGTATTTACAGAGAAATTGTTGAAAAACCATTTATGGCAAAAGGCATTAGGGATATGCCCCTTAACTTGAAAAAGAGTTAATGGACATTAAAAACTACAATTAGAGAAGAACGATCTAGATTACTAAGGTCAATTTAAAAAATGTAACCACCTTGAAAACCATGACATGAATTGCAAACTTAGCTACTTGAGCCGATATGGATTGGACAAAAAATCTTGTGACAAGCCTTTACTTTCTCTCTCTTCTTCTTCTTCTTTTCTTTTTTTATCTTGAAAGTTTGCCAATTGTTATAAATTCTTATTTAAGGAACAAGTTTATAACCACCCTTATCTTTAGTAATCATGTGGGGTTTCTTAATGCCCCTGACCCTAAAGCTTTCTCATGGGGCTTTTGTGATTTCAAGACATTCCTTTCTTAAGGAAACAGTAACCTAAGATTAGTTTAGTTGAAGAGGGCTTCCTTGCTAACTCTCAATTTAGATTTTGCTCTCAATTACAGTTCCAAAAATTGCAATTCACTTTGTAAGTGACATGCTTTAATCAATCCGTTAGGTCTTTTTTGGTTCAACATTTACAAATTTAGGCTTTTAGTCTAAGGGTTTCAAAAAGGACTAATGAGGAGGCTTATTTTGAAAGAAATATTTTTCCTAGGTGTATAAGTTAAGAATTGTAAGGAAAAATTAGAAGTATGCTTGCCCTAATTTCAAAAACAACTTTTATTAAAGATAGATTATCTTTCATGATTAGAAGAGCTTTTATTGTATAAGAGTGGTATTGTAGGTGGGAAGGCCCTATGTGATTCAACATAAGTAGGAAAGACTTTAAAGTAGGTATAGAGATTTTAGGTTTCTAGGCTTTAGAATATGGTTTTATGTTTCTAAGGGCTTTTTGGGCTTGGATTACCTTCTTTTTGATTTAGTTTTGTTGCTCCTACTAGGCTATGAAATATTTCTTGAGGCTTTCCGTCTTAAACTTAGGCTTAATTTTTTAGCCTCTTCTCTTCTTCTTCTTTTCCTTTTTCTTCTTCAATTGCTTTGCCCCATTATCTCTTACTATTCTCTCTCTTCTTTTGGCCCCAAGAGTGATTGTTTCCATTGCTGAGATTTTGCTTTCTAAACCCTTCAAGGCCCTATATCCATGGATTTCTAGTGTATGGGCTTAAGATGCTTGAAAAGGAAATTAGCTCTTCTTCATTTCAAAGAAAAATAATTTATCAAAAATAAAAGTCATTTTTGAGTTAATGTTACTTAAACAAGCATAAACCAATCTTACCCTTATTTCCTAATCAATGACCCTGACCTCTGAATTACCCCATTGTGGGGTGGTTCTTGATAGAGTTTAAATTTGAAAATTCTCTAAGTTGGTCCAACGAGGTTAACAAAGGGTAATTATGTTTGGGATTTGGAAATGAATGCCTAACTTCATTTTAATCTACGTATCACATTCAAAGTGGACCTCTTTTAAGGAAAGATCCCAAAGTATCCTCACTCTTATGTTGCTCAACTCTCAAAGTGTTTTAGGTTAGTGTGTGGAGTATAGTTTGACTCTTTTTATTATAAACCTTTTAAAAGTGAGTTACCAATTTCTTAAGGAGAAGTTTACTTTTCATTTGACTTTGCCCCTTAGTTTCTCAAATGATGCCCCAGTATTTGACTTGGTATGAGTTCAAGGCTCTAAGTTATGTTTTGGCTTTATTTATGATTAAGCTTAGCTTTCTAAATAGACTGGGGGTTTTGGCTTAGCTTGGTTACCTTTATGGGCTGAGGATTGTGTTTTGGTTAGCTGCCTTAATGTGTTGTGGTTTATGTTTGGATTAGCTGCTTAGCTAAGTGGCTTGTGTTTAGGTAAGTTGCCTGAATGGGCCTAAGGTTGTTTAGATTGAATGGGCCAAAGAGCTAGTGTTTAGGTTGAATGAGCTAACAGGCTCATGTTTGTGTTGAATGGGCCAAGAGGTTTGTGTTTGTGTTGAATGGGCCAAGGGGCTTATGTTGGCTTCCTTAATAGGTCGATGGGCTTCATGTGGGTTAGAAACCAAGTGTTTGGGTTGGTTACTCGAGTGGGTCAAAAGCCTAAACTTGTATTAACTCCTTTGACCCATAAGGATTTATAGCCGTCAGCAACTTTTCTTTTCAATTTTATTTTTCAATTTTTGTTTCTATTTCTTTTTCTCTTTTTCTATTTTCTATTTTTATTTTTGAGAGAGAGAAGGATAAAGTTTTACTTTATAGCAAATAAGAAAATTATTTACAAATAAGGATGATAATTTTTTAGGGTGCGATTTACAAGTCTATGGATTTTATTTACATTTCCTTAAATGAGAAGGAACAATTGTTAGATATATGTTTATTGAAGGAGTATGCACAAAGAAGGAAATACTAGAGAATAAAAAACAATGAACTAAAGAGGACTTTATTAATTTGAAAAATAAAAATACAGAAGAGAAAGGTAGAGAACCTAACATTTATTCTGAAACTTTATTCTAGGCTCTTTAGATGTGAATTGGAAGAAACCTTACATTAAGCCTCGTATATGAGCCATAAGGTCCTCTATCATCTCATAAATATCCCCAATGATCGATGTTAGAAGGGCTTAGTTGTAAGCCTCAGAAAACTCTACCTTTTCTTTTAGATAGATGATCTCATCTCTTCACAACTGCTTACGAATCTTGGGTATATCCTGTAGCCTATCATTCCTATGATTGTTTGCTTAGTTGTCTACCATTCTAGGTCTACATAATTTTGAACAAGAACCAATCATCAATGCAAAAGTGGAAAGCATATGGAAATATGCAAATGTTAGGATTGTTTAGGTTAATACATTGCTCCTTAAGTTGCAATCCTATTGTAATTTTCAAAAACTTGATTGCATTAAAACTCTTGATTGATTAGTAGGGTCAGAACTTCTTCAGGGTAGTGTATTAACTTAAGCTTGAAGGGGAGTATATACAATTAGGGTAGGTTCTAAAAGGTCCTTAAAAGTTATGACCTCACTTGTTTTTAGAAAATACTTTCATTGGTTACATCAAGCTTAAGTGGGCTAGCCTAATTAGCTTTGAACGGTGGTTACCCCACTATGCTTGGAGCTTACACAATGGCCCCCCTCCTAAGGTCTTAAGATAGCCTGAGTCTGACTGCATTTACCCCGCATCTTTGATGCAACATGAACCACCCTATGCCTCGGTGTATGTTATATGTAGAATAAACATGATAACCAAAACAAAATGTACATATGAAGTTAATAACAAATAAACAAATACATATACAAATAAATAAACAAATAACTAAATAACATGGGTATTTTGAAAAGCAATTTTAATTTTGGAATGTTTTTAAGTGGCTAATTTCTTGACTTAATTAGTGGAATCGCTAAACTATCGAGCCTGGTTTTTTCCTCTCAGTTTTTATAAATTAGGTTTTTTTTAAACCAATCAATACTGAAATCTACCTGTTTAATACTGACCTTCGACTAGGGTTTAAAGAAAATTGGTTCTTTTATATTTTGAAAATGTTTTGGAGTCGCCACCAACCGGAGTCAGGAAAGAAATTAAGTTATAACTAATTAGAAAGATTGGTTATAACTTAGCTAGTGGTCTTAACGAGAAAACCAATTTTACAAAACGGTTTTCCAAAACGAAAGATCTAGATCTAAGGGCTATTTTATTAAACCCTAAATGGGTACCACTTTTTAACTTTCTTATTTTAAACTTACTTTTCAATAATACCTTTTTTCAGTTTCTAAATGACTAATTATATTACATGCGACTAATTTACTTAATTTACATAAGTATTTACAGAGATGGAAAAAAATAAAACTTTTAATATTTTAAGTCGCTCCGTACTTACATATGAGTACCTACATACCCACTATTCAGGATCAGACTTCCATAGTTCGTTTTTTTAAAAAAACTTTAGCAGGTCGAGTTGATTTGAGTTCAAAAAAGTCGGTTTTATGTTATTTACCTAATTTGATTTATTTAAAGAAAATTTTCTATGGGCCTTAAATTGGTTTGATTTTTGAAAATTCTAAGGCTTCCTAATTTGGAAGGGATTTGTTTATTTTGATTCATTTGGAAACTTACTTTTTCTAAGTGTCAAAATGATTTTTTATTCTTTTTACTTTACCTATTTAATTACTTTTTTAATTTTTTAATAAAACATACAAAATAAATAGATAAATAAATAACTATACTTCTTCCCCTTTTCCTTTCTTTTTCTTTTTCCTTCTTTTTTTTTTCTTCCATTTTTCTTCTTCTTCTCTTTTTTCTCTTTTTATTTTTATTTTTTTGTTCATTTTTTTATATTCATTTTACAATTGCATTTACAATTACAAACAATAGTAAATAAAAAAAAATATTGAATTAACTAAAAAATAAAACAACTAGATAAACATAAAAAAAAAAAGAAACAAAAAGAAAACAAGAAAGGGTTGGACTTGTAGGAGTATGCGGGTTAAGTCGTTAGAGGCTTGGAGTGGTTCGGGTCGAAGTTCCTTTGGTTTGGATCTAGGTCATAGTAAAGGTAAAGGCAAATTGTTAGGAGGGCTTGTCGGAGGCTATTTTATGCCGGATTTTTTTGTAGGAAAAAGGGCTTTCGTGTGTATTCGATTGGGTTTATTGGGTTTGGAGGATTGCCTTAGCTTAGTTTAGACGTTTGGGTGGTGGTTGAGTTTAGGTGGCTAGAGTTAGAGGGAGCGGTATTGGACGAGGATGTTAACTCTTGTCATACGTGGGTGTATGTTGAATTGAGGCTTGTAGGTGGTTGGATGTTGGGTTTGGGTGGCATACGTAGCTGTCGTGGTGAGAGAGAGAGAATGGGTTTTTAAGTTGTGGTGTTGGGTCGATGGATTTTGTTGTGTTGGCTTAGGTGAGAGCCATAGAATGGTGGTGCACACATCGTGTTGTGGTTTGCGAGAGAGGGTTAGTTAAGAGAGAAAGGGTGGAGCTTAGTGAAATGATGCTAGGCATACGAGTTGTGGGTAGAGGTTGAGTGGTTATGTGTGTTCGGTGGTGTGTTTAAGTTGTGCTATAGCTTGTAGCAAGAGGGTGGAGTTAGGTCGTAGTGTTGATTGGTGAGAGTGAGATGATGGGTTGTGATGTATGGTTCGTGTATGGGTAAGCGAATTGGGGTTGATGTTGGTTTGGTTTGCGCTGTTGTTGGTGTGTGTAGTGGGCGGTGATGCACTACGTTAGGGGTGGCTGTGTTTATGTGTGCTCAGAAAGGGAGACAATTAAGAGTTTGAGAGACGTCAACAATAGTGCATTGTGTTTAGAGTTTGGTTGTAGGCAAGAGGGAGTTAGTCGAGAGAGAGGGTTTGAGAGAGAGAGTGAGGGTGTGTTCAAAGTACACCCTCCTCTACGTATGCATGTATGTTTTTGAAATGAGAAGCCCCTCAAGATCTCCTCCTTTTTTCCATTTTTGAGTCCTGATTTGAATGAGTTAATGGACGAATCTGACCTTGGTTTTGGATTCAATTCATAATAGGATATGCCTATTTTGCAATTTCACCATTAATTTGGTGAAATTACAATAATAAATTTCCTAAAAATGATGGTAAAGTTGATTAATTAGAAGGGAAAGTGCAGGATTTCTGGAGAAAATAAGTGAAGAAGAAAGAAAGGATGTTGACGTGGCACCATGTCAGTAGTGTCAACCAATGAGGAAGTGTGATGTGTCTTGAAGACATGTGGCAATGATGTGACAACACGTATTGTGCCACGTGGCGATACGTGTGCTACACGTGTCATGCCATGTGGTGACATGTGTTGTATGGTAGTGCTACATATCTTATAGTGGATACGTAGTAAGATGATACCTTGACACGTGGCACATGTGCTATGGATGATGTGGCGGTGTGTATTCTTGAGAAAATAAAAAAAGCTTTCCCATGCTTCTATTGAGATTTAAATCCTTGATCTCTAACCAAACCCATATGCAAAGTTCATGCTTTTATCCGTTAAGCCATTGGCCTGTGCTTTGTTCATGTATGCAATTAAATTGCATACATGAACAAGGTCAGCTTGAGCTAGATTTAAATTTAAACCCAAACCTAATGGTTCTCTTTTTATTTAAATTTTAAAAATCTATTCTATTTAAAGTATCTAAAAATTATTATTTTTAAATTCCTTAAATCTTCTATTTTTTCAATTTTTTCTATCTTTTGTGATTTTTTTTTCGATTTTTCTTTTTTTTTTCTTTTTTGCATTTTTTTTCTAAATTTCTTATTTTTTTTGTGTTTTTTCCTATTTTCCTATTTTTTGATATTTTTCTTAGATTATTTTTTATGCTTTTTCCTATTTTTCTATTTTTTTTAATCTTTGTCTAAACTTCTTATTTTTTCTTATTTTTTTTTGCATTTTATTTTATTTTTTATTTTTTATGTTTTTTTCTAATTTATGACCCTTTAACTTATTTTAAAAATTTTTAAAAATGAAAAAAAGGGGGGAAAAATGAGGTGTATATAATAATTTCTCTAATCACTCGAAAACCTCGAATTGCTAGTCTCATTTGTAGTCCAAAAAGCCTAACTGGTCTCAAATGTTAAAAGACTTTGATAAACAAAATAATATAGGTCAATGAACTTAATTAAAGTGATAAATATGGTAAAATCCTAATTAGGCCTAAATTGCTATATTAAGTATAAGTGTAATTAATTAGCTTAATTAGTCTTTAATCCATCTACTAACCTTGTCTTCTTAATTAAGAAATGGATAAGACCAATTAAAGAGACAAAACAAAAAGGTTAGTTAGACAAAATGGTCAAGGTACAAGTGGTCCTCCCTTGATCTTTGTACCTTCTTAACTAGTTAAAGCAATATCTTATCCCCCTTACCCCATATTCATGATCTTCCATTTCACCCCACTAAAACCCTTATTTAACTTCATTCTTTATTGTTAGGAAACTCTATGAAACACTTTTTAGAAACCTAAACGAAAATCAAAGAAAAAAGGGAAGAAAAACATGAGGAGCTCTTGGATGCTCTTGTCTACCTAACCACCTTTAGCCATTACCACCACTATACAGCTTCAAATCATAAACCACTACCACCTAAAGGTCACATAAACATTCTAGTATCCTGCCAACAAACATTCACAACCAAAGAGATAAGTTTTGATTTTTTTTTTGAATGGAAAAGTTGGAACTAATGCAAATTAGCCTAAGGTAAAACTTACCAAACTTGAGTTTTTTATTCACATAAGTTTTACCCATTCTAAACACCCCATTTTTGCCCCCCTTTTATTTTTAAAAATTTTTAGATTAGCGTAAGGGTCTTAATCTAGAAAAAGTACAAAAAATAGAAAATTTATAAAGATATAAAAAAATAGAAAATATACAAAAGTAAAGAAAAAGGAAATTTAGAGAAAATACAAAAAAATTAGAAAAAAAGAAAAAAAAGATTTAGATAAATTGAATAGAATAGAAAATTTTAAATAGTTTTAGTACTTTTAGGTTTTAGATAATAAAAAAATAAAGGAGATTTTTTAGCTTGCCTTCAACGCTTCAACCCAAGAGGATAAGAGATCATCACCAACAAAATCAAACCCATTTTGTCACTTCCCAAGGTAAAAATTGAGATCAATCTAATCAGGGCCCTAACTAACTTTTGAGAACTTGAGGAAGTAGCTTTTCGAGTTGGGCCTCACCTAATTAGTCCAACACTCAAAGAGTATACCCAATTGCTTCAAGCTCCTTCCTTAGAGAATATATACACTCCAAACTGAGAAGTTGACCCAATGAATGCATTTTTAAGATTCCTTGAAGTTAGAAAAGTTGAAGTAAACAAGGCCCTAAAAAGCTATAATGGAAACTGCTTTAAATTAGAAGACTTGAAAGCTTGATTCACCATTGAGCCTAGATCTAACAAATAGGGCATTTCCTATGGCAATCCCAAGGACTAGGGACAAAACAAAATGAAGGCTTTTATCCTAGTTGCATTCAGGACTCTCCTATTCCCTAATAGAAAGTTCCTTATCCATTTTAAGGTCACTAAATTAGTGGCCCGGTTTTTTGAAGGCAAGTCATATGTCTTAGCCCTCTTCACAGAACAAATTAGAAGCCTAAACATTTTAAAAGAATAAAAATAAAACAGTGCATTAAAGACCAACATGGCATTACTAACGATCTAGTTTGCAAGCCATATGAAGTGTTTTGGGCTTGACCTAATCTAAGGAGAATTTACCTATAGGATTGATTTAATTGATTCCTTTGTCAACAATGTCTATCTCCTAAAAGAGAAGTCCACTTTCTGTTAGGTGGAAGTCTTATGAAATTTCTAAGTTATTGATATCTTATGGATAGCCAAGTAGAGTAACTTCAAAAGGGTAATCTTAGTCTATAAAAATTATTAAGTTATCCCCCTAATTAGGATGAAGTGGTGCATAAGCTATTACCCTAACAACATGATTACGCAATTCAGGGGAATTCAAGACATAGTCTATAGGCCCTCATTAGATATCACGACCATGGATTGTGAGGACCTTCAAATTGCAATGCCATAAAAGATATCTAAACTCCGGATGATCAAGCAACTATGGGAAATGAGGACTAGCAGCCCTAACATTGATTTAAGAGAATGGCTGAGAGAAGTGGAAGAGCATAAGGTCACTAAAGAATATTTGTATGATCAAGTCCATAAGGTTGGGGAGATCCAGTATCGAGCGCTAGAGGTTATACAACCTGCGCTAGTTGAACCAAACTCTGAAATCAAAACCTATATAGGCCAAGTACAAGCCCATGTAGAAGTTATTTATGAAGAGCGTGACATGTGGGAAGACCTCTTTTGGGAATCCAGACAGTGTTCTTAGGCCTTAGAACATCAATTGAAAATGATCCAGAGAAAGCTCAAAGAACTTGAAGAAGTAGATGAGCTTAGCTCAAGAAAGAGGAATGAAGCACCGGTAGGATATAGCAAATAATAGAAGGGAAAGCCAGCTAAGCACCAGAGAAATGTTTAGAAATAGGAGTACTTTTTAAATCAATGTATTTTTTCTTTAATGTAAAAGGGAACTCCAAAAGCTACAAAATAATGAATAAAAATTGCCATCTTGCTAGTTAACTGTCTTTGTTTCTTTGCATCCATGTACCAAATATCTTTGCATTCTTGTACATTTATTTATTTTCATTCATCTTGTCTCTTTAAAATGTATGTGTGCTAACTTGTTGAGAAGTAATCTTAAACTAAGTTGTAAAGATAGCTCCCAAATGTCAAATCTTCCAGAGAAGTCCTATCTAAACTTGCTCTCAAAACAGGATGTCCAACTAAGGAAACGATAACATCAACAATAAAAGCGACAACAACAGTGTCAACCTTAAAGTTATTGATCCTATTGAGTTGAGGTTTCGCTCCTTGGAATGAATAGTAGGGAAAATTGCAGATTAGTTGAGCTTTCTTGTTGACTTACTCAAATCTATAGCAACATCAAACAAGGAAAGCTCCAAGGGGCAATATGGAAAGAATGCCAAAGCCAACTCCTTGAAGCAGAAGAGGCCTATCCTAAAGTCAACTTGGCCTTTGCATCTTTCAAGAAAGAAGGGGTTTATTTAAAGGTTAACATGACTTTTGACCTGACCACTTATTCATTCTTAATCAACCTAGAGTTAGAAGCCGACTAAGATCGATTGAAAGAATTAGAAAGGTGGTTGACCTAATAGATCACTAAAAAGATGAAAATGCTCGAAGGTTATGATCGTTTTGAGTAGGCTAGTATTATGGACTTCTTAGCTTATGACTATGGAAGCTTCCTTGAAAATTCAAGGTACCTGACTTTGAGAAGTACAATGGGCTAGTTGCTTTAAACTATACACCAGATTATACGTATGAAAGATGGGTAAGTGTATACAATATGACTAGCTCATGGTGTAAACTTTTCAAGACAGCTTGATGGGTCCTACTTTGACTTGGTATGTCTAATTAGACCCAAACTAGGTGAACATATGGGAGAAATTGGCCAGGGTATTCTTTGAACAATATAAATTCAATGTTGAAGTGGCACCTACCATGATGGACTTGATCACACCATGAAAGAGGCATAATGAATCATTCAAAATTATGCTTAGAGGTGGAGATCCATAGTCGTAAGGGTATCTACCTCCATGATTGAGGAAGAGCTAACTTCAACTTTCATCAATACTTTTGAGAGACCCTATTTCTTTCACTCGGTTGGGTAGGCCTCCTTTAGTTTCACAGAGGTAGTAGCAGCAAGCTGTTGGATTAAAACTGCCATCTCCTTCAGCGAATTATAAGAACCATTAGATAGAAGAGCACCCTTTGCTAAACCCACCATTAGTAAGCCTAGAGAAGCTACTGTCACCATGGTTAATTCAAACACTAGGCCTAATGCCTGGGTCTCTTTTGGAACGAATCCTCCACTAGTTCTATAATAATTTAGGAACTAACCTCAAACCAATAGGGCTACCAGACAGTTCACTAGGATACTGGTTCCTCTCAACCAGGTCCTTGAAAAATTAAAGAAGGATAATTTGATCCATTTCAAGCTTCCCAATGAAACACTCAAGCCAAAGATTTTCAATCTTAATGCGAAGTGTCAATACCATTTGGGGCAAGTGGGCTATTCAACTGACTCATGTTGGAGATTAAAAAGTAAAATTCAAGACTTGATTGATGAAGGTTTGATCCAGCTTAACTTCATAGAAACTCCAGTTCCAAACGTTAACAACAACCCCTTGCCCAATCATGATCCCATCATCAACATGATATTCGACAACTCAGATCTTGCCATTAACATAATCGGTTCTAACCGAGAACCTAAGGTCTACAGATTTTACAAATAGGAAGAAAAGTAAGCTTGAAAGACTAAAAGGTACACTTTCCATGTACCCTTAGCCCCTAAAAACTACAAAATTGCCCCTCTTAACTACTAGAAAATTAACTAGGGGAAATCAAGTTAACTTGTAAGAGGGATTGCCCACTTCGATAGAGCTTATGACCTAAAAGAGGAACTTAAAAAGAAGAATGTGCTGGAAGAATCAAGTAACAAACCAATGAATACGAGGAGGGATTGACTACCTTCACTAAGATGATCATGTCTAGTGAGTACAAAATAATGGATTAGCTCGCTAAGACTCCAACATAAATATCTCTTATGAGTTTGTTGATGGCATTAGAACCACATAAGGAAGCTCTATTTTGAACTCTGAGGGAAGTCAAGGTCCTTTAAGAAATACTAGTTGATAGATCAAATTTCTTTCTCTACTAAAGAACTAGGTGAGGAAAGTAATCAACATACTAAGTTGCTCTTCATAATAGTAAGGGTAAATAATACAATCATGGTCAAAGTCTTCGTCAACAACAAGTCTTCACTAAATGTTCACCTGCTCGCTACCTTGGATCTATTGGGTATTGATGCAACCGTAATTAAGTCAAGTTTAACAATAGTTAGGGCTTTCAATGGATCTAGGAGAGAAATTATTGGGAGATTGACTTACCAATTAATAATGGCCCATAGACTTTCAACATTCGATTCTAGGTCCTAGACATCCTAAGGACTTTTAACCTCTTATTAGGAAGACCTTGGATTCATTTAGCATGGGCCATACCTTTAAGTTTACATCAGAAGGTTAAGTTGATCTCAAATGGCAAAGTCATAACAAATTTAAGTAACCAAGATTATAGAATATATAAAGAAACGGCCATACTTTACATTGGCGCTAAAGATTAGGAGGATTTTGGGCTCTAGATGTTCAAAGAAGTATGTATGATTATTGATTAGAGGAAGGATGAGAGGCCAAAATTCAAAGAAGGGTAGGTTGGTACTTATGGGCATGACTATATTCCAACTCCGATGAAAGAGTTGTGAAACATGCAAGCAAGGGGCAAGAGAGGTGATAAATTGTATCATGCCCCAATGACTTTTTCACTACTAACTAAGACATTCATCTAGGTTAATGTTTAGATCCTAGAATCTGCCAAAGAGGACATCCCTAATAAGAATGAAATAGCAGGCCCATCCCGTAAGCTCCAGCACCTAAATAACTGGTTCTCCATCCCTATAAATAGTGATAAGTCTTCTCTAAGGTAAAGGATAAATCATTGTTTAGTATTTCATTGAGTTTTGTAATAATTACTCGTGTTCTACTATACTTGAGAGAATCTCTTTTAATTTAATAAAAATTAGTCTCCATTCTCTTCACTCCTTTTTTACTTACACCCCTTTCTTTACATACTTTTTGGCTTAAATCTAATGTTCAAAACAAAAGACAAAGATACCTTGTACATATAGGAGATGAAAATTTTGATATCACTACTGACCTTATTAGGTTAGTAGTTGGGAGTGATGTTAATGACCACAGTGACGTATAAGAAATCTGGCAAATACATGAGATGGGTAGAATTTCCATTGATGAGCCAACTGATACAATCAATGTTGGGATTGCAGATAATCCCAAGAATCTAAAGATTAGAGAAAATTTGAAAGAAGAACAGAAGTTAGAAATGATTACATTACTAAGTATCAAGATGTGCATGGTCTTATGAAGATATGCCCGAGTTAGATCCATTAGTTATAGTCCATCGCATACCCAAATAAGAGGATATCAAACCTAAGAAGTAGAAGCTAAGGAGATTTTGACCAGATATCTTGTTGAAAATTAAAGAAAAGGTCAAAAAGTTGCTGGAAGTCGGTTTCATTGAAGTGTTTGATTATCCTGAATGGGTGGCCAACATTGTGCCAGTGATAAAAAAAGAATGGAAAAGTTAGAGTGTATATGGATTTCAAAGATCTCTATCAGGAAACCCCTAAAGATAATTTCCCTTTGCCTTACATTAATGTCTTAGTGGATAATACAGCTAGGAACCATCTCTTCTCCTTCATGGATGGATTCTTTAGATATAATCAAATCCGAATGTCTAAGGAAAATAAAGCCAAGACAACGTTCATTACAGCATGGGGCATGTTTTGTTACAAAGTAATGGCTTTTAGACTTAAAAATGCTAGGGCAACTTACCAAAGAGCTATGGTTGCAATCTTCCATGACATGATGCATAAAGAAATTGAGGTGTATGTTGATGATATGATTGCAAAGCCTAAAGAGGGAGAAAATCACATGGATAACATGAGGAAATTATTTACTAGGTTGAGGAAATTCTAATTGAAGTTGAACCCAAATGTTGAGTTTAGTTTTTCTCTTAGTTTTTATAAATTATTTTTCTTTAAATTGATCAATATTAAACTATACTCGTTTAATACTAACCCTTGACTAAGGTTTAAAGAAAACTAGCTCTTTTAACTTTGGAAATATTTTGGAGTCATCAACTGACCATAGTTGGGAAAGAGAGTTAAGTTATAATTAATGGGATGGATTGGTTATAACTTAGCTATTGGTTCATTAATAGAACTAATTTTTAAAACTATTTTTAAACTAGAGATCTAAATCTGAGGGCGATTCTATTAAACCCTAAAAGGGTATTACTTTTAACTTTTCAAATTTAATTTTGCTTTTCAAATAGCCTTCCAATAATGTTTATTTACATTCGATAACTAAAATTATACCTATTTAAAATTTTTTTTAAAGAAATACCTACTAAAGGGGGAAAATAATTTTTTTCCATATTTTAAGTTGCCTTACACGTACGAGTACCTATGTACCTGCTATTTGTGATCAAACTTTCGTAGTTTGTTTATGAAAGCTTTAGTGGGTGAGTTAATTTTAATTTTTGAAAAACAGATCGAGTTTACGTTTTTACCTGGTTTGTTGTTAATTAAGAAAATTTTTTAAGGGTCCTAATTTTGAAAAAGAATAAATTACTTTTATTTATTTGAAAAATAATTTTTCTAAGTGATAAAATAACTTCATTATTTTTATTTCTTTATAATTATTTATTTATAAAACTAAGCTATTTTTTTCCTTTTTATTTTCTTCTTTTCTATTTTTTCTTTCCTCTGTTCTTTTTTTTTTTCCTTCTTTTTCATTTTCTTTTTCTTTTTCCTCTTTTTTATTACAATTACATTTACAATGTGAAAATAAAATAACTATAAATAAAAAAAGAGAAGAAAAAAAAGATAAAGTCGTACTAAAGGTATGTGGTTGGGTCGCTCGAATGAGGTTGGCATGCAACTCCGAGTTGAGTCTAGAGTGGACTATGGGTTGGGCCGCGCACGATTCGAATCTTGAAGCAATAGGTAGTAGAGTAGTGCATTAGAGGCTACTTTGGCGGCCAAAATGAATGGGAAAGGCCACTTTTGTGGCTATTCCATTGGAGATTGGAGGGTAAGAAAAGTGTTGAGATAATTGGTGACAGGTATGGTGGTTTTTGAAGTAGGTGGTCAGCGGTTAGGCGGTAATGAATGACATGTGCAGTAGTGAAGTGGGCATTAGATCTTCAGATTGTGGGTGGTGGTGCTATTGGTTTGATTGCCGAGTAGGCTATGGAGGATGATTAGGGTTCAGTTGATTGGGTGCATTCGGGTTGCACCAAAAAGAGAAGCTATCGATCGTAGTAGTGAGAGAAATTGTGGGGAGGGAGACTACTACTTGTGGTGATTTGTATAGATTTGGGGTAAACAGTAAGTAGTAGAGAGAGAGTGGTCTAGATTGCTGTGTGTATGTATGTGGTTCCGTGGGTCTATGGTTTGGTGTTAAGGTTGTCGTCAGTTGTTGGTCGAGAGAGAGGGGGAGCATATCGTAAAGTGTTGCGCAGGAGAGGACTGACATGGTGAGATTGAAAGAGAGGGAATGGGTTTTAGGTTGTTGTAGAGGATGGCTAGAGAGAGAGGGGTTGTAGGTTGTTTGGTGGGTTTCAAGAGGGAGGATGGTATGGTGGCCATAGCTTATTGATACTACTGTGTAGTTGGGCGTGCCTACATTGCTAAGTGGGTCGTATCATTGTGGACTTGAGTAGGGTTTGCTTGACTACTATATAGTAGGTTTGATTACGAGAAAATGAGAGAGAGAGGTGGTATGAGTTGTGTCTTCTTTTTGAGTGGGAAAGGGAGGGAAAGAAAAGGAGGAGGAGAAGAGGAAGGGAAAATGTGTTGTCAAGGCCAGTCACGAAGTGCTATATGTCACAAGCAGATACGTAACTCAGTGATCTCTTGACATGTGGCAGCGTATTAAGTGTGGAAAAAATAAAACCAAAAGGTATTCTTATGCCTTTGATGAGGTTTGAACCTAAGACCTCTAATGCAATGCTCGAGTCTTATTCGTTAAGCCGTTGGCCTATGCTTTATTTATATGTAAATTAAATTGCATATATAGATAAGGTTTGCCTAGGCTAAATTTGAATCTACGCTCAGACCTAATAGCACTCTCTTCATTTTTATTTAAATTAAAAATTCTATTCTATTAAATTATCTAAAAAGAATTATTATTTTCTAAATTCCTTAAATCGTCTGTTTTTTCTATTTTTGTGAATTTTTCAATTTTTTGTGTTTTTCTAAATTTTTATATTTTTTCTAAATTTATTTATTTTTTTGTTTCTTTTCTTAAATTTTTTGTTTTTTGTATTTTTTTCTAAATTTCTTATTTTTTTAGCTTTCCTAAATTTTCTTTTTTTTTTTTTAATTTTTCTAAAATTGGGACCCTTTATCTTATTTTGAATAATTTTGAAAAATAAAAGGGAAGGGGTAAAAATTAGGTGTCTATAACTATTCTTTTTTGTGATGAAGTTTGTGCAAAACTTTGCTACAAAAACAAAAGAGATATTATTTTTACCTCAAGGGTGGAATTTATCTTAAGGAGTACCTTAGTAAGCCATCCTAGGTTCAGTTTATAGGGGATTTTGGTGAATAGTGAAAGGGAGAGAACATGCTCTAAGAGCTAATTGAGTGAGTCTGGAAAGGTCTAACGTCTTAGAAGTTGGCTAGAAACATCATTTTGAAACATGGTCATGCCCTTCTGAGTTAACTAACCTGAGTGGGAGCATCTTTAGGGGACTAACAACCCTTAACTGGAATTGATTTGAAAAACCTAGTCGTACTTTTTTTGAGCTCACTAACTTAAGCAATAGCATTTCTAAGGGAACAGCAATCCTAAGCTAGAATTGATTTGGAAAACTTGGTCATGCTCTTCTAAGCTCGCTAACCTAGGTAGGAACGTTTTTAGGAGACTAGCAACCTTAAGTTAGAATTGATTTTGAAAACCTAGTCGGGTTCTTCTAAGCTCACTAACCTAGGCAGGAACGTCTCTAGGGGACAAACAACCCTAAGCTGGAATCGATTTTGAAAACCGGGTCGTGCTCTTTTGAGCTCATTAACTTAGGCGGGAATGCCTTTAGGGGACTAGCAACTTTAAATTGGAATCGATTTGGAAAACTTAGTCATGCTTTTCTAAAGTTCACTAGCCTAGGCGAGAACGTCTCTAAGGGACTAGCAACCTTAAGTTGGAATCAATCTTGAAAACCTAGTCATGTTCTTATGAGCTCACTAACTTAGGTAGGAGCATCTCTAGGAGACTAGCAACCCTTAAATGAATCGATTTGGAAAAACCTATCTATGCTCCTGTAAGCTCACTAACCTAGGTGAGAACGTCTCTAGGAGCCTAGCAACCCTTAAATGAATTGATTTGGAAAAACCTGGTTGTGCTCTTTTGAGGTCACTAGCCTAGGTAGGTGTGTCACTAAGGGACTGGCAACCCTAAATTGAATCGATTTGGAAAAACCTGGTCGTGTTCTTTCGAGCTCACTAACTTAGGTGGGAGTGTTTCTAGGGGACTAACAACCTTGAACTAGAATCAATTTAGAAAAACTGGTCGCACTCTTCTGAGCTCACTAACTTAGGTAGGAACATATCTAGGGAACTAGCAACCTTTAAATGAATTGATTTAGAAAACTCGGTTATGCTCTTATGAGCTCACCAACCTAAGCGATAGCGTCTTTAGGGGATTGGTAATCCTTAATTGGAATTAATTTTGAAAACTTGGTTGTGTTCTTTTGAGCTTACTAACGTAGGTGGAAGTGTTTGCAGAGAATAGCAATCTTGAATTGGAATTGATTTGGAAAACCTAATTGTGCTCTTCTGAGCTTACTAACTTAGGCGAAAGTGTCTCTAGTGGACTAGCAATCCTGAACTAAAATCAATTTGTAAAATCTTGTTGTGCTCTTCTAAGCTCACTAACTTAGGTGAGAGCATCTTTAAGGGACTAGCAACCTTAAATTTGGAATTGTAAAAGTGCCCTATGGGCTTGCTAAAAGGAATCAATGATGATAGGAAGTGCCATATGGGCTTGCTTGAGAGAAATTGGTTTAAGAAAGTGCCCTTGTAGGCTTGCTAAGACCTGGGTGAAGAGAAGTGGCCTACGGGCTTGCTAAGAGAAATCGATGATGAAAGAAAGTGCCTTATGGGCTTGCTAAGAAGAAATTGATGAAGAGAAGTGCCTTATGGGCTCACTAAGAACTTGGTGAAGAGAATGGCCTTATAGGCTTGCTAAAACCTTAAAGGGAATTGATGAAAGAAGGGATGGTGCTTTGAGAGTTGGCTAGAACCTTAAAATGAATAAAAGAGTGGGACAACTGTAAGCCCTATAATCGTAGGATCGAACTTAGTACGTAAAGTTTAGAGCAATCGGTTAAATGATTTGATCAGCCTAAGTTTTAAAATAAAGTTAGAAATATTAGTAAAAGTAACCCCACAAGTTTAAATTTAAGAAAATAAGTAATAAAATGATAGAATATAAAATTTTTAAATTTTAAGTATATTATCCGTTATTTATCGGAAATGCGTAAAATGCATTTTAATAACTAACAAATTGCTAGAGATAAATTATATATACATTAAAAATCATAGAATAATATAAATAATATTTAAGAGTATTTACTTGTACTCCATATGTATTTACGTATAAGTAAAAATTCGTGAAATTACCTAAAATGCTCGAAAATTATTAGAAAATTTCTAAATAATTAAATAAAATTATAAAAAAATCAAGGACAAATAAGAAAAAAATTAGAGAAGTAAGGAACAATCCATATTTGCGTCATGGCAGTTGGGGGATGAAGAAAAAAATTTGAACCAATTAAATTCACACACTTACAAGGCAAAATGAAAGTAGATAAAGTAATTGTCTAATCAAATTAATGTACCAAAATTGCTTTAAATATCTATAAATAGCCAAATTTTTTCTGAGGCTCATTTGGTTAGTTTAAAACCTTAGAAAATTAGAGATCATTGAAATTGAGAGAGAATTAGGGGTTTTACCAAAATTTACAAAAATATATATAGTATGAGCAATTAGGTAAAACCCACACACTGTTACCACTTGGAACCAAATCACCATCACTACCCTACTCCAAATTGACGATCTGGATTGGTTGACCAACCCTAGATTGGCTTTGGTGGTCAAAAGTCTAAGAAATAGGTGAGTCCAAGTTTTTAACCGATTTTGTAAAAATTATTAATTTTATCTAGAAAATGATAAATTTTATTTTTCTAGTGTTTTATTGTATGCATGTTTAGGGAAAAATATTGATTAGGTTTAATTACATCTATAAATATAAGGTGCTTAAGAAATTGAGCAAAATCAAGCATATTTTGAATTAGAAATAAATAGGCTTAGGAGTGTAGTTTTAAGCTTAATTTTTTTTATAGACTACTTAAGTGGTATAGAACAATGCTATGAAGCTAGTTTTTTTAAATTAATTTTCAAAAATTGTAAGTAATTTTTATGCCTTAAAATGATGAATAAAATGAGTAATTTTGAACTAATTAAGTAATTAAATGACTAATTACTAATTAAGCGTGTAATTAGACGTTTAAGGATGTTACTTTTTGATGTGGTAACATAATCATAGCACTTGGAGTATTAAATTTAATTATCATGGGAATTATTTAGTAAATGTAGGTAATTTGATAATATGTGAAGTTGTAATTATAATAGATATAAAATAATAAGTTAAATTGGATAATATAATAATAATATTAATGCATATTAAATTTGGTATAAAACTTAATTTTAGGTAATTATATGAAAAATATAAAATTTCATTACATCAGAAGTAAATTCGGTATACTAATGAGGATTATAGTGTACTAAGTAAACTATAATACTGATTTAAGATTAAGTGTGATATTTATGATACTCGAGCCTGATGTGATTAATTTCATATTAGGATTCAGAATGTATATTAGGATTTACTCATAGTTGGAACCAATTTAGAACCTGAACCAAAATTAGATTTGGAAACTGGACCTAAAACTAAAGTAGAATGATTCAGTGGTAAATAACATGTATATAAGAAGAATTGAGTTAAACCATAACCTAGAATATACATATAAAATGAAAGTATAAATACTAAAGAGCATATTTATATTATAGGACATATGGAAACGAGTCGACCTGCGACTGGTTGAGTGAGTGACTTAGGATTTCAAGTAAGTTGGGTTTAATACTTCATTGTATTTCGGAGTACTATTTTAGAGTACTCAGAGACTTAAGATTATATTTGATTGTGTTTGTAGGTAGTTATGTATGCATGTGCTTGGGTATCTAATTTCATGCTGAATTTTATATTGTGTTTAGTGATTGATGTGTATGAACTGGTGTAAAATTGTTTGATCACCCTAAACCGTGCCTAACCATAACCGAATTAAATACCCTAATTTGACATGCATTGCAACCCTTTAGGAGATCATTAGAATTCTCCAACCAAACGTTGATACCTTCGAAAAAGATAGTGCTGGATAGTATAATGGTATTTTCCTCATCTTTAGCCGAACTAAGTGACAGGAGATGAGGTCGCGGTGAGGATGAAGGCATTGGTTCGAAAGATAGTCTTAAGGAGAAGGGTGTCTCTATTGTATAAACCTGGGTTTAGTTGTGAGCTATTACATTAATGGAAACTCCTCAACCCAGATTAGAGTGGATGAAATTACTTTGATTTCACAATGGATCGGACCATGTTGTGTGATTGTATTTGCATGTTTCATTACATGAAATTAATTGCTTGATAACCCTATTGTGTTTGTTATACTTTCATAAGTCTTCAATTCAACTTACTAAGCTATAGTTGCTCATACCCATATAGATTCTTTTGCAGGTTTTGACTTCTAACTAATATGCCACGTTACAATTATCCTGAGGTCGATTCTCTTTTGGAGCTATGTGAGGTGAGGAACCAATGGCTATACGATTGAGTCTATTTAATATCTTGATAGTACTTTAGGTATATGAACTAAGGTATGAGATGTAAGTTAGTGACAAATATAGTATGTATAATTTCCTGGGATTTTGAGATAATATGGATGTATTTATATACGTATGAATGATAGTTCTAATTATTATGTAAATTTTAGATTAAATTTTAATTAAATTGTTTACTTCAAAGTGAGGAGTTGTGGAAGCCTTGTGTAGATTATATCTATGATAGGGACTGTGGGGTTAATTATTGTCATAGGTTGATTTACAGGGCAGGACTATTGTGACTTTGTAGCTTCGAGGCATAAATCAACGCTCTAAGAGCTGGCTAGAACCTTAAAAATGAAAGATTGGACAGTGCCCTAAAGGTTAGTTAGAACCTTAAAAAAAGAAAAGAAAATAAAAAGGGATAGTGCTCTAAGAGCTGATTGGAATCTTAAAAATGAAAGACGGGATAGCGCCTTAAAGGTTGGCTAGAACCTTGAAAAGAATAAAAGAGGGGATAGCGCTCTAAGAGTTGGCTTGAACCCTAAGAGGAATTGATGAAAGCGAGTATACACTTTAAAAAGAAAGACGGGATAGCACCCTAAAGGCTAACGAGATCCTTAAAAATAAAAAACAGGATAGCGATTCAAAAGCTAGCTGAAAAAATGAAAAATGGGGATAGTACCCTAAAGGTTTGTTGAATCCCTAAAAACAAATTAAAAGAGGGGATAATACTTTAAGAGCTGGCTTGAACCTTGAGGAAAGTTGATGAAGGATTCAAGAAAGAAAGCAAGGAAAGCAACTAGTTTGAAAAACTTCTTAACTTTGAAAAATATTTATGGGGAAATTGTTGAAAAAACCATTTATGAAAAAGGAAATAAGGATAGGCCCCTTGATTTGAAAAATAGTTAAAGGATATAAAAAACTGCTATTAGGGAAGAATGATCTAGACTATTATGGTTAATTTAAAAAAAATGACCACCTTGAAAAGGAAACGGATGACGTGAATCGAAAGCTTGGCTACTCGAGTTGACATGGATTGAACAAAAATCTTATGACAAGTCTTTACTTTCTCTCTTTTCTTTTGTTTTTTCTTGTCGTTTTTTTTTTGAAAGTTTGCCAACAGTTATAAATTCTTATTTAAGGAACAAGTTTGTAACCACCCCTTTCTTTGGTAACCATGTGAGGTTTTTTAATGCCCCTAACCTTGATGTTAGACTCTCTCGTAGGGCTTTGTGATTTTAAAGATTCATTTCCTAGGGAAAAAGGTAACTCATGATTAATTTTGTTGAAGAGGACTTCCTTGCTAAGTCTTGGTCTAGATTTTTCTCTTGACTACAATCCTAAAATTATAGTCCATTTTGCAGGTGATACGCCTTGATCAATCCGTTAGGTCTTTTTTCAATTCGTCATTATGAATTTAGGCTTTTGGTTAAAGGGTTTCAAAGAGGACTAAGGAGAAGGCCTATTTTAAAAGATTTACTTATTCAACTTGGGTGTACAAATCAAGAACTTTTTAGGAAAAATAAGAAGTATACTTGCCCGAGTTTCAAAAGCAATTTTTATTAAAGATAAATTATCCTTTAAGCGGAAGAGCTTTATTGAGTAAGGGTGATATTATGGGTGGAAAGGTCTTGTGTTTGTGGCTAAGTATGTGTAAGGGGGCTTTGTGTCTTGTGATTTGGGATGGATATGTAGGGCTTTTATTTTCAAGCTTGGCATGAGATTTAGAATGGGCATAAGGGCTTTGTGTTTCTTGAGAATACTTAGGCTCTAATTATAGGCCTTACATTTTCCAAGCTTTCTTCAATTGGGGCTTTTCCTTTTATACACAAGTTTTGATTTTCAATCTCTTCTTCTTTTTTTTTTTTTTTCCTTTTATTATTCTTCTTTCTTTCTTTTTTTATTGCCACCTTCTTTCCTTATTTATCGTTTTGCCCCATTATTTCTTGCTCTTCTCTTTTCCTTTAGCTTAAAAAGTAAATATTTATATTACTAAGTCTTTGCCTTTGAGAGATTCAAAACCTTGACCCATGGATTTTGAGCGTATGGGCTTGGGTGAGGTATGTGTAGGCTTGAGGTGTTTGAAAAGGAGTTGGTCTCTTCTTCATTTCAAAGAAAGATAACTTATCAGAAATAAAATTAGTCTTTGAATTAACGTTACTAAGGCAAACACAAACCAATTTTATCCTTCTCTCCTAATCAATTACCCTAACCTCCAAATTGACCCATTGTGAGGTGGTTCTTGACAAGGTTCAAATTTGAAAAATTCTTCAAATTGGTCCAACAAGTTGAACAATGGATAGTTGTGTTTAGGATTTGAAAATGAATGCCTAACTTCACTTTAATCTACACATTAAATCCAAAATTGACTTCCTTTAAGGAATGAGTCTAAAATGTCCTCACTCTAATGTCGCTTAACTCTCAAAGTGTTTTTAGAGGTTAATGTGTAGGATGGAGTTTGCCTCTTTTTATTCTAAATCTTTTAAAAGTGAGTTATCAATTCCTTAGAAAGGGATTTATTTGCCCCAATGCTAATTACACTGCGATCACTAAAAAAGGCAATAAATAAGATTACATTATTCCATTTATTACAAAGCTATTTAAAAACAGACCTTATTGGAAACAACTTGATTTTTCTTTGCCCTTGCCTTAACTTCCTCCATTTAAGTATCTAACTACTTAACACAACCCATGAGCATATCAAAAGGCATTGGCATACTCAAAAGAAATGGAGCTTTATGTGACTCAGTTGAATTACCCCTATGACTTAAGGATAGGTTGACTTGTTGTAGCTTTGGCTGAATGACCTTTGCATTTATTAGGTCTTGAATCTTGTTCTTCAATCTCCAACATTTTTCAATGGAGTGGCCTTTCTGACCCATATGATATTCGCATTGTGCTTCTAGGTCAAAGTTGTATGGTTTGTAATTCGGATTAAAGGCTTCATAGGCTATAATCCTTACTTCCTTTATATGATGAAAGATTTGGGTCATTGAGATCTTTAATTGAGTGAATTGTCTCCTTTGAGTCCCTTGGGCTTATTTTATATCCGTCTACCTTGGCTCTTTTCTTCTTGGGCCTCCTTCATTATTTAGGCTTACCAACATTTGATCAGTGTTGAACATCGGGTGTTGAAATTTTCTAAGTATTAGGCTCATTGCCATTTCTAAGTCTGTAATGCTCTTTTATCGCGTAGCTACCTTTTCTTCTAAATTTGAGAGTCTCCTTTCCAAGTTTGAATCTTGAGATAGTTGGAGAGTGGTGATTATCGGGAACAAGATTTGCCACTATTGGGCCATTTGGTGTGCCATCTTTTCTAGGGAGATGATCTTGTCATCAACCACGCGAACTTGATTGGAAGAATTCTTTACTAGTTAGTAACCTTTCTTCTTTCTTTTTTTTTTTTTTTTTCATGAGAGAGAAAGATAAAGTTTTATTTTATAGAAACCATGAAATCAAATTAGAGATAAGGATGGTGAATTTTAGGGTTTTATTTATAAGTTTACAAGATTTATTTATATTTCCCTAAGGGAGAGAGAATGAATGGTTAGATAAATGATTATTGAAGTACTTACTTATAAAAGGGAATATTAAGGAAAGAAGAGTCATACGCTAAAGAGAACTTTTTATTATTTTGAAAAATCAAAGTACAGAAAATAAAGGATGATGGCCTAACATTGATTCTCAAAACTTGATATTTATTTTAGGCTCTCTAGACATGAACTGGAAAAAACCCTAAACAAAGTCTCATAGATGAGCTTTAAGGTCTTCTTACATTTCATGGGTTTCCCTAATGACCTGTCCTAGAAGGGCCCTTAAGGCCCGATTGTGAGCTTCAAAGCATTCAAGTTTCTCCTTAGATTGGCAATTTCATCCTTCAATAGCTACTTGCGAATCTTAGAGAGGTCTTGTAGCCTATTAGTTCTCTGATTATCTACTTGGTTATCTGCCATTTTATGCCTAAACTCATAAACAAGAATTAGTTACTAATAAAATAAATGAATGTACATGGAAACATGCCTATGATTAGAACCATTTGGGTTAGTACATTATTTCCTTAAGTTGCAAGCCTATTGTTATTTTTAGAAACTGATTGCGTTAAAACTTCCAAAAATTAGTAAGGTTACAATTCTTTGGAGTATTGTATTAACTTAAACTTGAAGGAAAGTATATACAGTCGGGGTAGGTTTTAAAAGGTCCTTAAGCTTTATAACTTCGCTCGTTTTTAGAAAACACCTTCATTGGTCACATTTTAGCTTAAGTGGGGTAGCTTAATCAATCCTAAGTGGTGGTTACCCCACTACACTTAGAGCCTACACAATAGAC
This sequence comes from Lumnitzera littorea, assembly GCA_024138015.1. NCBI lineage: Eukaryota > Viridiplantae > Streptophyta > Magnoliopsida > Myrtales > Combretaceae > Lumnitzera > Lumnitzera littorea. The sequence goes on along the minus strand of JAMXBB010000012.1, from coordinate 67,063,490 downwards.
CCTTCCTAAGGTCTTAAGACGATCTCGATCTGACTACATCTACCTTGCATCATTGATGCAACAAATGACCCTCCATATCTCAAGTATAATGTATGCAAGATGAATACAGTGATTTAAAATAACATTTACATGAAATATATAAATAAATGAACAAATAAATAAATAATGTGGGTATTTTAAAAGGTAAATTTACTTTTGGAAAGTTTTTAAGTGGCTAACCCTCTTAACATCCTTAGTGGAGTTGCTAAGCTGTCAAGCTTGGTTTTTCTCCCAATTTTTATAAATTAGTCTATTTTAAACCAATCAATATTAGACCTTACTTGTTTAATATTGACCCTCGACTAGAGTTTAAAGAAAACAAGCTCTTTTAACTTTGAAAATATTTTAGTGTCGCCACCTGACTATAGTCAGAAAAGAGAGTTAAGTTATAACTAATTGGGTAAATTGGTTATAATTTAGTTGTTGGTTTATCGATAAAATTAATTTTTAAAACGGTTTTTTAAAATTAGAGATCTGGATCTAAGGGCAATCCTATTAAACCTTAAATGTGTTCCACTTTTAACTTTCCAAATTTAATTTTGCTTTTCAAATAGCCTTCCAATAATGTTTATTTACAAGCGTTAACTGAAATTATACCTATTTACAAAAAATAAGAATTTAAAGAATTACCTACTAAGGGGGGAAAATAAATTTTTCCTATATTTTAAGTCGTCCACATGTACGGGTGCTTATTTACTTGTTATTTGAAATTAGATTTCTGTAGTTTGTTTATGAAAACTTTAGCGAGTGAGTTGATTTCAATTTTTGAAAAACAAATTGTGTTTACGTTTTTACCCGGTTTGATGCTAATTAAGGAAATTTTCTAAGGTTCTAATTTCGAAAAAGGATAAATTACTTTTATTTTTCTGAGTGATAAAATATTTTCATTTTATTACTATTATTTATTTATTTATTTATAAAACTAATCTTTTCTTTCTTTTTTTTTTCTTCTTTTTCATTTTACTTTTCCTTTTTCCTCTTTTTTATTACAATTACATTTATAATGTGAAAATAAAATAACAGTAAAGAAAAAAAAAAAAAGACAAAGTTGAACCAAAGGCACGTGGTTAGGTTACTTAAATTGGGTTGGCGCACAGCTTTAGGTTAAGTTTAGAGCAGACTTCGAGTCAGGCTGTATGCAATTCGGATCTTGAAGTAGTAGGTGGTGGAGCGGTGTGTTGGAGGTTGTTTCGATGACCAAAACGATTGGGAGAGGCCACTTTTGTAGCTACTTTATTGGAGATTGGGTAGTAGGAAAAGTGCCGAGATAATTGGCGGTAGGTATGGTGGTTTTTGAAGTGGGCGGTCAACGGTTAGGCGATAGTGAACAACATGTGTAGTGGTAGAGTGGGTGTTAGATCTTCGGATCGTAAGTGGTGGTGCTATTGGGTTAATTGTTGAGTAGGTTGTGGAGGATGGTTAGGGTTCGGTCGATTGGGTGCACTTGGGTTACATTAGAAGGAGAAGCTGTTGGTTGTGGTAGTGAGAGAAATTATAAGAGAGAGAGATTGCTATTCGTGGTGATTTGTGTAAGTTTGGGGTAGACAGTAAGGGGTTGAGAGAGAGAGGTCCAGATTGTTGTGTGTGGTTTCGTAAGTCGGTGGTTTGGTGTTGGGGTCTTTGTTAACTATTGGTCGAGAGAGAGGGGGAACGTATCATAGAGTGTCACATGGGAGAGGATTGACATGGTGAGATCGAGAGAGAGGGAATGGGTTTTGGGTTGTAGTGGAGGATGGTTAGAAAGAGAAGGGTTGTGGGTTGTTCAGTGGGTTTCAAGAGGTATGATGGTGCGGTGGCTGTGGTTTGTTACTGCTGTTACTATGTAGTTGGGTACGCTTGGGTTGCTGAGTGGGTTGTATCATTGTAAACTTGAGTAGGCTATGCTTAACTACTATATAGTGGGTTCGAGAGAGAGAGAGAGAGGTGGTTTGAGTCATGTCTTGTTTTTAAGTGAGAAAAGGAGGGAAAGAAAAGGAAAGAAGAGAAGAAGAAGGGAAAATGTGTTGTCAAGGCCAATCACAAAGTACTACATATCATGACTAGATACGTGGCCTAGTGATCTTTTGACATGTGGCAATGAGTTATGTATGAAAAAAATAAAAGTAAAAGGCATTCTTATGCCTTTGATGAGGTTCGAACGTAAGACCTCCAGCTAAACCTAATGCAATGTTCAAGTACTTATTTGCTGGGCTGTTGGCTTGTGTCTTGTTTATATGTATAATTAAATTGCACATATAGATAATGTCTATTTAGGTTAGATTTGAATCTAAGCCTATGCTCAATGGCTCTTTCCTTATTTTTATCTAAATTAAAAATTCTATTCTATTAAACTATCTAAAAAAATTTATTATTTTGTAAATTCCCTAAATCCTCTATTTTTTCAATTTATTCTATTTTTGTGACTTTTTCATTTTTTTATGTTTTTCTAAATTTTTATGTTTTTTTAATCTTTTTTCTATATTTCTTATATTTTTTTAATTTTCTTAAATTTTCTATTTTTTTTTTGTATTTTTCTAAATTTAAGACCCTTTATCCTGTTCTAAAAAATTTTGAAAAATAGAAGGGAGGGTAAAAATGGGTTGTTTATATCAGAGAGGTAGGCCTTTGGAGTAACTTCAAGGAAATTATTGGGTTTCATAATCAGTCAAAGGAGCATTGAAGTGAATCGTGATAAAGTCAAAAGCAATTGTTGACTTGCCCCTTTACGTACACTTATAAAAATCGAAGGCTTATTAAGTCGCTTAAACTTCATAGCCTAGTTCATATCTTGCTTACAGATAAATGCTATTTTTTGTTTAAGTTGTTGAAAAAGAACGCCAACATAAGTTAGGATGAAGAACATGAGTAAGCCTTTACAACAATCAAAGTATACCTCATAAACCCTCCAGTTTTAGTAGATCTTAAACTTGGGAAGCCGTTGTTTTTGTACCTTACAATATTACTAGAATCCCCTTGTAGAAGGGGAATGGAAAGATTTAAAAATTGAAAGAACGTGTTGTGCTTTGGTCTGGGTAATGCATCAACTTAGACAATATACGTTCTATTGCCATATTGAATTGTTGACTTAGTATGATCCCCTGAAGTACTTGGCAGATGAGCCGACCTTAATTGGTAGAATCTTAAAGTGGCAAATGTTGATGTCGAAGTTTGACATCGTGTACGTGAATCCGAATTTAGTCAAGGGGTAAGCCCTAGCAGATTAGCTAGCAGAAAATCCTTCTGAAGGTACCCCTCAAGAGGTATAAGTTAGGTTCCCCAACGAACCCCAATGAAGACATCTTAGTAGTTGAAGGTAGTTTTGATGAAGAGAAAGACAATATGCCCTCGAAATGGAAGATGTTCTTTGATGGAGTTGCTAATGTGTCCGGGTGTGGAATTAGGGCAATATTGGTGTCCCCTGAAGGTACATAGTTCCTTGTAGCTGTAATGCTCGTTTTCTCATACACTAACAATATTGCTAAATATGAAGCATGCATCATGGGACTCAAAATGGCCTTAGATAAGCATGTTCAAGAGTTAGAAGTGTATGAAGATTCTTCACTCATTATTGACAAAGGTTAGGGAGAATACAAAATGAAGGATCCTAAACTAGTACCCTACCATTGGCACTTGACTTAATTAATGGAGAGATTTAAAGAAATCACTTTTGATCACCTATCAATGACTCAAAATCAATTTGCTGATGCATTAGCTACCTTGGCATCCATGAACCAAATATTTGGTGGAGTCAAAATTCAACCACTCACAATTGAAGTTGAATAAAAGCTTGCCTTTTGTTTAGCAATTGAAGGTATACATGACAAAAAGCCTTGGTACTATGATATTAAAATGTTCCTCCATCAAGGCACGTATCCCGATGAAGTTAAGAAAAAGGATAGAAAGATAATCAAGAGATTGGCTACATCATTCCTAGTAAGCAAATCTACCTTATACTAATGATCATTTGATGGTATTCTTTTAAGGTACGTAGACGACAAAGAGGCTAAGATTTTGATGGAAGAAGTATACAGAGGAGTATGTAGGCCCTACGTGAATAGTTACTTACTAGCCAAGAAAATTATGAGGCTAAGATATTACTATTCTACAATGGAAGGCGATTGCATCAAACATGTCTAGCATTGTCACTTATGCTAAGTTTACATAAATAAGATAATTGCCTTGCCTCAAGAATGACATACAATCTCTACGTCAGGGCCATTTTTAATATGGGGTATAGACATTATTGGCCTGATTACTCTAAAAGCATCCAATAAGCATCGCTTCATATTGGTTGCCATCGATTACTTTAATAAGTAGGTTGAGGCCTCATCCTATTTAAGTGTTACTAAAGGGGTAGTAGTTAAGTTTATCAAGAGGGATATCTTAGCTCAATACAGAGCACCGGAAATGATCATCACAGAAAATGGCACTAACCTTAACAACAAGCTTAAGTCAAAATTATGCTGATGATTTTAGATCATCCATAGGAACTTCACCCCTTATTGACCTTAAACGAATGGGGTAGTTAAAGTAGTTAACAAAAATCTCAAAAGGATAATTGAAAAAATGGTTGTCACATACAAGGATTGGCATGAAATGTTGCCGTTCGCACTCATGGCCTATTGGACTTCCATTAGAACACCAATAAGGGTAACGCCCTACTCCTTAGTATGTGGCATTGAAGCAATATTATTGGTGGAAGTTAAGATCCTGTCTCTTAGAGTATTGTCAGAAACTCAATTAGATGAGGTAGATTGGGTAAAGAAATGCATTTAGTAGTTGAATATGATTGATGAGAAAAGATTGATAACCCTGTGTCATAATTAATGTTACCAACAAAGGATGGCTTAAGCTTTTAACAAAAGGGTACAACCCTGGAACTTTTAAGAGGATGATATGGTGTTGAGAAAGGCTCTCTCTAATACACATGACTCTAAAGGAAAATTCGCTCCTAATTATGGAGGCCCTTATATCGTGAAGTAAGTGTTACTAAGAGGGGCTTTAATTTTGTCTTAGATGGATGGTCTAGAATTGAGAGACCCTATAAATACTGACGCTGTAAAGTTGTACTATCCATGAAAGTCAATGGAAATTTTTACTTAGAACACAAAAATACCAGTTGTCTTAAATATTATTATGGCCTAACTTTCATCTTCTACAAGTAAAGTTGGTATCCTTAGCGGTTGTTGACATTCAAATCATCTCCATCCCTTTTTCCTGCTCCATTAAAAGATCTAATTCCCTTACTCCATTTAAATGAACCCATAAATTGAAAACATGATGGAAGTTGAAAGTGAGATATAAAACATTGGTAATTAACAAAACTCTTTAAAATACTTTATTACGAATTAATCCCCTTCGATGGGGAGTTTTTATTGTCTATTCTTCAAGGAAAGGCAAGATCCAAATGGGCAAACATCTCATGGTAGATATTTATTGGTTAGGGATAAGAGGTTCAGTTTAGAAAAAATTTGAAAGGAAATCAATTAATGAGTAGAAATAGTGGATGACACTCTATATCGAGTTAATTCCTGCAACCTCTCTAAAGGGCCAACAAAGTCTTAGAGGCTCTATGTCAAAATCAGTTGAGTTGATGATGGGAGATTAGGGATGAATTAGCTAGTTTTGATAGATATTTTTTTTAATGAAAGGTTTGGCAGTTTAGATGCTATCAATAAAATTGGGTAAGTACTCCTACACAATGTTAGCATATTAGGTTTTTTTTTTTTGAACATTGCATTGGCATTTAAACTTTATCTCTTGGGATAGCAATCGATATTTGTGATACTTTCCTTCTAACAATCTTTTGAGTGTTCTAGCTGATCCATAGGACTTTGTCTTAACTCCTTTTTAGCTAACCCATGAGGTGCCTACCCTTTGTTCCATTTTTTAGGTCTTAGCCAGCTTTTAAAAGTGTTATCTCAACTCATTTCCCTTAGGATCTTAGCCATTAATTAATCCTTCTTTCAAAGTTCTTAGAAAGCTCGTAGGGCGCTTCCCTGTCCATTAATTCCTCTTAAGGTCTTAGTAAGCCTGTGAGGCGCTTCCCTTCATTAATTTCCCTTAAAGTCTTAATGAGCCTATAAGGGATTTTTGCTAATCCAATTTTAGGGTTATTAGTCCTTAGAGATGCTCCTGCTTAGGTTAGTGAGTTTAAAAGAGCACGACTAGGTTCTCAAATCGATTTCAGTTTAGTGTAGCTAGTCCCTTAGAGATGCTTTCGCCTAGGTTATTGAACTTAAAAGAGTATGACTGGGTTCTCAAATTGATTTCAATTTAGGGTAGCTAGTCCCTTAGAGATGCTCCCACTTAGGTTAGTAAGCTTAGAAGAGCATGATTTGGTTCTTAAATCAATTTCAATTTAGGGTTGTTAGTCCTGTAGAAACGTTTCCGCCTAGGTTTGTCAGCTTATAAAAGCATGACCAGATTCTCATTTAATGTCTTAGCTAGCTTAAGGAGCATTTTGCCTATTTACCGAGGTTAGTTAGCTTGGTGAGGCACTACCGGTTTTCAATCTTTCATTTAAGGTTTAATCAACCAGGTTTTTCAAATTCTTTAAGGTTCTTACCAACCCATAGGGGCATTACCCTTTTTTAGTATCTTTTATGTCTCAGCTAGCTCTTAAAGCACCTTCTTTCTCTTTTGCCTTTCACTACCATCGAATCCTTAGTAGACCAAGCTTAGGATAGCTAGTTGTAGTACTTCTTAGGATAATTCTACCCTAGGGCAAAAATAGTGTCTCTTTTATCTTTATGGTAGAGTTTTACTCAAACATCACTATAAAGAGGAGCAACTATAAACATCTTATTTTTATGACCCACTTACCCCCCTACCCCCCCCCCCAACATATTCTCTAGGNAGAGCTACCGCCTACAATACCCAAAAACTACCATGACCACTCATCTCTAATAACTACCTAAATAGCTTTCACTTACCTTGACATTGAAACTACCCCTCATTCTCCAATAGAATACTCATTAAAAAGACCTTTCCCACTTAATTTGGCATCGAAATCAACTTGAAGCATTCCCCATATGGCCTGAAGTGCTTCTTTCTTCTTCTTCCTTTAGGATACGTATAAGGTGTGTGGAGTCCAACCCATACCCGACAACCCGCAATAGTGGACCAACTCGACTTAGCGACCGTTCTTGACTTGCATAAGCTCCTTGGTCTGGTTTTCTTTTGTGTTTCAGCTTTTGTTCTTTTTATTTCATCTATTTATTTTATTTTTTTGTTAAATCTATTGTAAATGTAACCCTAAAAAAACAAAAAAAGAAGAACAAGAAAAGAAGGAAAAAGAAAAAGAGGAGGAAGTATAGTTATTTATTTATTTATTTTTGTATGTTTTATTAAGAAAATGAAAAAACAATAAAATATGGAAAGTAAAAAGAGTAAAAAAAAACACTTTATCACTTAGAAAAACCTATTTTCCAAATAAATAAAATAAAATCAACCATTTTTCTAAATTAGGACATTTCTAGAACTTTCCAAAACAAAACTCAGATCTAAGACCCTTTAGATTTTTTTAAAATTGAACCTACTTAAAACGTAAACTTGATATGTTTTTTCAAAATTAAAATAAACCCAACATATATATATTTCTGCTAAAAGAATTAAGTACGTTTGATCCCGAATAACAGATACGTAGACACCTCCGGGGCGACGTAAAAACAAAAAAAAATTAAAATTTCCACTTTTGTCACTTAATTTGGTAGAGACAAAGATTTTCATTTTTTTAGTGTCAATTTTTTAATGGTGATTTCAAAGAAGTTAAATTCTCAATTTGGAAAGTCGATGGTACTCCCAAGAGTTAAAAAAATCTAACCCCCCAAACTCAATCTTTTGGTTTTTAAAACCGTTTTAATAAAATTGCTTTTATCAAAAGATCAGTGGCTAAGTTATAACAAATCTACCTAATTGGTTATAATATAACTCTTTTTTTTTTTTACTTTTTGTCAGGTGGTGACTCCAAAATGTTTCGAAAATAAAAGAATCGGTTTTTCTTAAACCTTAATCGATGATTAGTATTAAATAGGTAGGGTTTAATATTGATCAATTTAAAGAAAATTTATTTATAAAACTGAGCAAATATCGTGCTTAACACCCATGATGTCTTGAGAGTTTTGGATTAGAAATACTAAATAAACGTGTTATAATCATGTATATGACATTTTAGAGCTATATAATCATGCATTTATTTATGTACTTATCTAGTTTGTTACTTGCATTCTAGAAGTATAGAAGATAGTTTTACATAGATAACTTGAAAAGAAGTTGAGGAAACTTCATGACACCTTAAGTATCATGTTGCCCCTGCATAACCAAGTCTCATTTTTTTTTTCATCGTATTACATAATGTTGTTAGCTTAAAATAAATAGAAATATGATTAAAATAAGGAAACACACTAGAATAATTGTTAACTAGAAGAAGTTGAAGGAAACCCCATAGAAGAACCCTACTTAGTCGCCACTATTAATGGAGTTAATAAGTAGTGAGCACTGATTAATTAGTGTAATGACATGGTTCATTAGCTTAAAGCATAATTTGGGATATAATTAATCAAGTTAAGTTAGATGATTTTAAGTTAATGGCCTAAACTAACTTAATTAATAATTAAGGCCTTGGAAATAAGATTAGAAGCTTATTGAGCCTAAAATTTGATTTCCTATTCTTTTTAGCTTGATTTAAATTAAATCTCATACTTATTTAATTTAAAACCTTGACATAAGTCAAGATAAAGTGATTTCATTTGGTTTTATAAAATTGGAGTTGTTACTTGATGAAATCAGGAAAACAAGTAAACTAAAACCAATTAGGCATATTAGTTTTAATTTATCTACTAGTCCATGTTTGAAAATCCTTTTGAAAAAATTTTAAGAAACTAAGTAAACCGGATTCAGGGGCAAACCTATTAAAACCTAAAAGTTATCACATCAAAATACTATATTGGACCTTAACTTTCAAAATACCCCTTAAACTTTAAAGAAACAATTTTTTTATCTTTTCATTTTTTTAATCTTTCACAATTTTTTTAATTTTTGACTTTTTCTTTTTAGTTTTTATTCTTTAAAGAAAAAGAAAGGGAAAATAAAAATTTTCTATTTTTTTTTATGGTTACTCTACAGGTGCCTACATATCCTCTATTTAAAATTAAACAGCCGTAATTCTTTTTTGTAAAACTTTAGTGGTTTGGTTCATTTTAAGTTTTGAAAACAAGTTTGATTTACATCTTTAACCGGTTTATTTGATTAAAAAAATCTAGAAGATGCCCTATTTCATTCATGTATTTTGGAAAAAACTCATATTTTTTAAAATCTTTTTTGAAAAGAAGTCATTGAGTTTTTCATTTTTCTCTAATTTTTTTTAAGTGACAAAAGCTAATTTTTTTAGAGAAAATTCCTAATTTTATAAATTTTGTAAAAAGGATTTATTGATTTTTCTAAAGAAGAAAACACTTTTTCTTTTTTTTTTGCAATTATTATTTTTTTAAGTTTACTATTTTCGAAAGGCCTAAAATATTTATTTAAAGAAAAATGAACTTTAGGCAAAAAAAAAAACCATTTTTTAAAGCATTAATATTTTATTTTTCTAAAAAAAGAAAATTATTTATATTATTGTTTCATTTATATTATTAGTTTTTTTGGGAAAATTCTAATTTTCTAAACATGAAGAGATGATTTATTGAATATCTTTTTCTAAACAAGCGATTTTTTTTTTTTTTATAATGAAACTTTTCTTCTAAAACAAAAACCATAAAATAAGTATTTACAACAACCTAAAACTGTAATTTTTTAATTTTTTATTAGTTTAAAAACTGGTCCCTATTACTCTGAAGCAGAATTGTTACCCTATAACATCCTTTAGGACTACAATGCTCCTAATCCTAAATTATCATTACTTTTTTTATTTATTTTTATATATTTTGATGTTAGCCCTACTCATCTCTAGGAGGTGATTACCCCACAACTCCTGAAGGCTACATATGCCCCTATCCTAAAATTATTCTAGCAATAAACAAGATTAAATAGGTAAATAAATAAGTAAAGAAAAAGATGAACCTTGTCAAATGGAGTCAACATGTGATTCTAGGTTAAGTCAATGGGTCAAATTAGGTTAGCTTTGGAGCTTTATGGATCTGTCATGTGCCTATCACATGCATTATGTAAAGAGAGAGAGGGCGGTTGTGATGGGTTACCTTGAAGTGCTCTGAATACCATTTCGAGAAAGTAAGAGGACTTTCATAAGGTTTTTAATGATGAAAAGTCAGTTGGTGGTGATGCCTTAACCTATAGTGGTGCAAGGTGGTTGGAGTGGATTAGAGAGAGAAAGTTGAGATAAAGCTTAAATGACGACAAAATGAAGTGAGATGGGAGTGGTCTCGTAAGTTTTTGGGGTTAAGGAGTCATTGGTGATGTTATTTTTTCAAAAAGAGGTGGTTTGGATGATGTTTTATGGTGGTCAAGGGTGGATGACGAATTTGAGGTGGTGGTAGAGCTTGTTTAGTGGTGAATTGATGTGAGTGGATGGTTGTTTCCTAGGTTTTTGAGTATCGACAGCTGATGATGGCATCAGTTTTGCTTGAAAACTTGCAAAATGTGGCCTTCTTTAGAGAGAGAGAAAGTAGCTGGATTAGAGAGAGAAAGGGATCATGGAAGCTTATTGGGAGCTTTTGGAGTGAAGCTTCTTGCTTAAATACGAAGCTTAACTTCTTATTTATAGTTTTCAAGCTTGATTTAAGCATGGAAAGATTAGTAGTAGAGGATCATGAACACATAGGTTTGAGATGTCAAGCTTGTTTGATTGGTTTCTTGAGGAAATAATAGTTGATTGATGGACGATGGAACGTGAGATGAATACAAGATTGCTTAATAAAGCTTTAGAATCTTCCATTCTTGCCACAAAATACAAAGATTTCCATGTTGGACAAAATGCGACTTTTTAGTATTTTTGCTTTTTCAAGCTTGGTTTGACCTTTCAAACATTTGTTTTTAGACAAAAAAATTAGCCTAGATTCAAAGAACTCCATGCCTTCTAATGATTTTGCATTTTATGTGGTTTAATTTAACCAAAAATATGGTTAAAAATGATAAAAGGCAAGGGGTTAAGGGATATTTTCTTCCATTTTTTTGTACATTCAAGCTTCATCAATAGGTTCTCTTTTGGGTTGGCTAATAACAGGCCGACATGTGTCACCTGTAAAGGAAGAAAACTACTCATAATCTTCAGTTTCCTATACACTAGACTAATGCTTGGATTGCTAAACCAATTTTCTTTCTCTGTTTGACCCTAAATTGTAATATGCATATGCAATTAGAGGCCTACTAAACTTTGAGTGTTAAAAAGAATAGACTAAACGTTTTGAATCATAAAACTAAATTTTGCATCACCTATAATTATTAAATCTAATGGGCATACATGAAAAATATTTAAAAAATAGACTAATTCGATAAAATTATAGTTTTTGTTTCGATTAGCACTTGACCACACTTAACATTTGAATTGCTCATAAAATATTCAATTTAAGTTCGATTAAGGCGCTTTTTGAAGCCATGATCAATTTAAGTTGTCTATTTCCAAAATATTAAAAACAACTAACCTAACCTAGTTTTAAAAAAATTAAATTTCAATAAAATGCCCATTTTTGCCAAGGAACTATAATTCTATCAAAAGCATATGCCTATTTGATTTCTAATTGAGCCTTTTGACCTTAAAAAACTAAAAGACTCTTCAAATGAAACCAAATGACTCTTATTTCTGTAATATTCTATAATTTTGTATTTTTTGCTATTTTCTTATATTTTAATATTTTCCTAACTTTTCTTTTTCTAGCCATTTTTTATATTTTTTCAAACTTTTCTTTTATGTATGTGTGTGTGTTTCTAAAGTAAGGCCTTTCATTTAAGAACTTTAAAATAACACAAGGGTAAAAATGGAGTGTCTATAAAGCACAATAAATAAAAAGAATCAAATTTGAATCTTAATAGGAAATGGACTTATCTTAGAGTTTCTGGTGAGCTTAGGCCCAGAGCAATAAGTAAGATTGAGTTTAGGGCCTTAAGAAGTAAAATGGGCCCAAAACCCCCATAAAAAAGGAAATATAAGACATAATAATTGTAGGACTAGATCTAACCTATAAAGTATTATATTAAAACCCCTTATGTTAATAGACTTGTAAAGTATTATATTAAAAACCCATGAAGTCCAAAAGCTCATTCAAACCATCCTTTGTAAGCTCCTTAGTGAAATGAGGCTTAAAACTAGTAAAAATGGCTCATTTAGGTCCATAAGAATTAAATTGAAACCCAATTAAAAACTTTAGGAAATAAACTAAAAGTCTATCTTAAAAACACTTAAATAAAAGGCTAAAGGCCCAAGTATAAGGTCCAATACCCAAAATTAAGCCTAAAACCTAAAACTAGACCTAAACCTTCAAGTAGTCAAACTAAGACCTTTAGCCAACAAAATTTTTAACCCAAGCCAAAGCCTTGTGAAACTAAACTCCTTAAGTAGACCTCACTAAATGAAAGACACTTAAAAATGATAAAAATCAATTGTAAGAACATGAAATTCCTACTTCAAACAAGAAAGTTATGACCAAAATATGAATAAAGTAGAAATAGGGAATTATAGTAAGGTTAGCGGATCGATTAAGTCTAAGATGAGTCTTATTCACATTAATTACCTTACTCAGGTGATCTGAATATTGAGTTTGAGACTACTTAGGACTATTATGATTGTTAAACTTTATGGTTGGTTGAGTACACCGACCCTTGTTATATCTTGTTTGTACTTGTAGTATAATGCACCATTAAATTATCTGATTAATGTAATCATAAACTAATCTACTTAAGGTGCTTAGGAAATCATATGTATTTGTATCTGGATGCCATTGTGTGATAAGATACTATAAAATATTGGAACAGTACTAGTTGTTGCATTAGTTAAATATTAGGACATTAGAGTGTTAGTTTATATATTTTTTAGTCACCTATGAACCAGACCTAATAACTATCCAACTTTTAACAAACTAGTCATGTATTGCATCCTACTGCATTAAGAAAAAAGGGTGTTAGCACTACTCAATAGAGCAATAGATCATGCTTTATGGATTCATAATCCCTATTATATGATGTGCATTAATTTCGCATGATGTATTTGAATGATATGTTCTTGTCTTGACCTTTTAGGAACTAAGTAGCTTTGGGGAGTGCTCCCAACTATGTGAGGTGGAGTTGTATCTATTGCCTTAGGTTTATATAAGAGAACTGTTATTGGATTAGATGCAAAGACTTGGGTATTGAAGTGCCCAAACACTTCCCAAGAGCAATGGTAGGCATAAAACCATGCCTTAAATAGTCGCTGACAACCTACTTATCATGCATTCATACATTTGTTAAATAACTTGCTTAAACATTTTTTTGTTGGTAAGATAGAAAGGTCATTCACTAATCTAGATATAGCTTACCACCCCTCCTTCCACCTCCTTTACCCCAAACCCTACTTACCGAGTTAAGGAATAGAAGGATAGAAGGAGGATAGTAAACTATATTAGTTGAATTATACCTTCATAGGTTCTAGTAACTTTTGTGTTCATTGTTTAACTACCCTTTTCTTATTGTTTAGTAGATGATTTGGATTCTTTACGATTCTGGTGAACTGTAGATTGTTAGTTACCCATAGATATTTTACATTAAACAAAGGTATGTAGTAAGATTACATATGAATAGAAACATAGAGTCTTATAATCTCTAACTTGCAAGGAATTTGTATATTATGGGTGCATGTCACGCCCCGAAGCGGCAGAGTCGTAACAGCCCCATCGTGTAAACCATCCTAAGATAAAAGTTGGCCTTACAACCACTATCTTAGACTTGATCTATACAAGGCGTCAACGACTAACCCGCTTTGAAGTAGACAGTTTGTAATTTAAATAAATCATTTACCTATAAAAGTGAGGAATTATATATATATGTTATAATTCAGTTATTGCAGTTAAAGTTTACAATATTTCTCTATAGTATATTTCCTAGTTTTACATCATTCAGAAATGAAAAATAATTCTAAAATAAAAACTTAGACCTTAAAATTATGTGTTTATTCTTCAATATTTTTCCTCACTCCCCAGGATCCAGCAGTTGCTAGCTTCAGAGTAGTTGTTTGCTGCTTCTTAGCCAGCACCTGCACGAAGTAGGGACGGAGGACTTAAAACTATACCATACACACAACAAGGTTTTCAATCACTTATTAGGTACAATGCATGTGCAAGCAAATGCCATCGCACAACGTTGTCCGGCCCGTCGTGAGATTAGAGAAATTGCGCCCGCTTTAATCCGGGTTAAGGAGTTGCCGTTAATGCAACAGCTCACGACCAAACCCAGGCTTATGTAATGGAGACCTTGCTCCTCCCGCGACTACTTTCGAACCACTGTCTTCACCTTCACCGTGACCTCCTCTCCTCCTGTCACTTAGTTCGACTGAGGAAGAAGAAGGGACCATTTTGTAATCCTGCGCTATCCCTTCCGAAGGGGTTGGTATTTGGCCGGAGAGTCCTAAGTTCCCCTAACGGGTTGCCATGCATGTCCGATTATGATTACTGGTCGGATATTTAATTAAGTCCAGTTTAGGGTGATCAATCCTTTCATACAATTCATACAATACGTGCCAGAGCAACAAACAGAATCATAGCATCACCCATAATCAAGCACATGCACACATTCAACTATCTAATAAGCACAATCAAGCATAATCTTAAGCCTCCAAAATACAGCATCGTATTAATCCCAACTTACCTTGACTCCTCGCTCACTCATTCGAGATTCGATTTGCTTAGGCCATCGCCGATCATCCCTATAACACAAACGTGGTTTCAGTTTTTCATATAACTATTATAGGTTCATTTTATCCTATAACGCTTATTGTTATTTTTGGTTTAGGGTTTAATATACCTAATTATCTAGGTCTTAAGTCTTTTATAATTATTTTAGGTTTGGGGTTAGGTTCGGGTTCGATTTCCACATCGATTTCTAGATTAGGTTTTAGTTCGATTTCTAAGTCCTAAACATGCTTGAATCCTAATGTGAAATTAATCACATTAAGCTTGAGTATTCAAATATCCTATTGGGTCTTAATTTAATATTCTAAGCTATTCGGTACACGTTAGTCCTAATTAGGGTATCGAATCTATCCTCGATATGAGAAAATCTTACTTTTTTATATAATTACCTAAAATTCAATCTTAATTCAGATTTAATATTATTCTGATTTTTACTCTAATATTATCTAAATAACCTTAATTTTTTAAATTTATTAATTTACAATTTCACATATTACTAGTTTCTTATATTAATTACCTAATTTCCTATATTAACCATACTTAATACTCTAAAGGTTAGGATTAGGGTTCCACATCAGAAATTAACATCCTTAAACATCTAATTACTATCTAAATTAGTAATTAATATCCTAATCACCTAATTAACTCCAAATTACCCAATTTTTCCATCATTTTAGGGCTAAAAATTAACTTAAAAATTTTGAAAATTAATTTTAAAAAAATGGCTTCATAGCACTGTTCTATATCACATGAGCATCCTATAGAAAAAAATTGAGCTCCAAACTACACTCCTAAGCCTATTTATTTTCCATTCTAATTATGCTCGGTTTTGCACAATTTCTTAAGGACCCTATATTTTTAGATGTGATTAAACCAAATCACTATTTTTTCATAAATCTACATATGATAAAACCTCAGAATAACAAGTTTCATAATTTTATAAAACTATTTACTATTTTTACAAAATTACACAAGAATCGGGCTGGAAATCGGACTCACCGATCTGAGTGGCTCCGGCCACCGTAGCCTTGTCGGCCGGCCTGGGCGCTGCCACCATCGTATGGTGGTGGTGGCCGTCCACTCCCAGCTGCTCGTCTGGTATGGGTTCCCTTTGAAAGCCCTAATTGCGCAGTTTTTTCTAATTTTTTTTCTAAAATGAATATTTCTCTCAATTTTCGTCTCTCTCTATTTTTCTTACTTTCCAAACCGCCCAAATGAGCTCTATGATTTTTCTTGCTATTTATAAGGCTTTAGGGGATTTATTGTGCATTAAATGGGACAAGACAATTGCCTTATCCCCTGATTTTTGGCTTTTATGTTATCTTATTTTAATTAGCTGAATTTTTTCTTATTTTTCCCAGCTGCCACGACCCAATTCTGGATCAGTCATGATTTTTCCTGATTTTTCCTTATTTAATTATGATTTTTCTTTAAGTATTTTGTATTATTTTAGCACATTTCGCGTATTTTAAAAAATTACGCGTATTTATACTTACATGTAAATTCATATATAGTACAAATAAATATTCTTAAATATTATTTAGGTCATTCTATTATTTTTAGTATACATATAATCTATCTCTAGTAATTTATTAGTTATTAAATTACACTTTTTGCCTTTTCGATAATTAGCAATTATTATGCTTAAAATTTGAAAATTTTATAGTCTCTTATGTTATCACTTATTTTCTTAAATTTAAGTTTACGGGATCATTTTTACTAATATTCTTCTCAATAGTTTATAATTTAGGTTTGATCGGATCTTTTAACCGATCACCCTAAACCTTGGGTTTTAAATTCAATCCTACGGTCAATTGGCTTAGCTTTGGGGCTTACAGTGCACATGTGATATAGAGATTTTAAGTAATTTTACCAAGCTGTCTTTTGGGGCATTACAACTAAACTCTTTGAGGATTGTTTGAGGTTAGTCACTTTTTGTATGATCGTCGACCTTCGGACTCCTCACTCACGCCCATCTCTCAAGCCTATAGTCTCTCGCTAAAAGGATTCTCTCTTGTCAATCTACTAAGGACGAGAACCACTATGCTAAAGAACAATGGGTAAACTCTCTAAAGTTCCAACTTAAACGTACCCTACTCGACACCGACCTTTACCCAGTTAATAACTTGTTGACTATCGAGGCCGATCTGTTGAATGTTGAGGTCGAGGTGTCTATACGCTAATCTCTTCTCTCCCAACATACTAAGTTATTGACTACTAAGGCTAACTAACTATGTACTGAAGCCAACTTAACAAGTGTTGAGGTTGAGTCCCCTATATGCTAAGCTCTACTTACTCGACTTATTGAATAGTAGTGTTCTTTATCCATCTCAATAACTTTGAGTACTCTTTATCGAGCCTGGTTGTTTCCTCTCATTTTTTTTTTAAATTAGTCTTTTTTAAACCAATCGATATTAAACCCTACTTGTTTAGTATTGATCCTCGACTAGGGTTTAAAGAAAACCAGTTTTTATTTTGAAAATGTATTGGAGTTGCTACTCGATAAGAGTTAGAAAAAAGAGTTAAGTTATAATCAATTGAGTGGATTAGTTATGACTTAACTATTAGTCTAATGATAAAACCAATTTTATAAAATGGTTTTAAAATCAAAGATCTAGATTCAAGGGTCAGGATTTTTAAACCTTTATGGATATCATTGACTTTTCAATTTTAATCATAATCCTAAAAATTTCTATAAAACAGAACTCAATTATTGGTTAATTAAATTGGATAACTTAAGTAATCTAAACTAAACTAAAAATGGAAAAATAAGCTTTTTTCGTTTTTTTACTGTCCTCTCATAAGTATCTACGTACTCGCTATTCAGGATCAGTAGTTGTAGACACCTCATTTTTGCTAATTTTTGTTAATTGAGTTAGGTTAATAAATAAATAGAAAAAATAAATAAATAATAGAAAAACAAAAATAAAAATTGAAAAAAAATAGGAAAAAGAAAATCAAGTTAGGTCATAAGAAGTTGAGTTAAGAGTTAAGTTGTATCAAGTTAGGTTAAGTTGAGATGTCAGATCAGTTATTGAGATGGGTTGAATCCATTAGTTTTGGGCTAAACCAATTTAGGGGCTCAACATCAGGATTTATTTAATTGGATTAGGTTGAGCTTTAAAAGAAAAGCTCGAACTAGCTAGGGTGAATCTAGGTTAAATCACAAGTAAATTTTTCGTATCTTTGATACGAAAGATTCGATTTTGGAGTTTATAAAAATCATGTCAGTCAGTAATTTGAGGAGGCTTTTCTTTTTAATCACATATACCCAACAAAAACACTTCACGCTCCCTCACTCACCTTCACGCCCCTTCATTCACCTTCACGCTTCCTTATGTGCTACCACCAGCACCTCATGTGCCACTACCAACACCACATGTACTGATACACGCTCACTTACCTTCACACCCCCTTATGTGCCACCACAGCACTACCTTGCACCATTGCCACAACATTACCTTGTACTACCGCTACAACACCACTACACTACTGTTGCATTGCCATCGCCTATCGACCACGTCACTGTCACCTTAGTGCACGCCCAATTCATCGCCCATGATTTCCCACCACTCGCCTACACCATCGCCCAGACGTCCGCCATGAATCACCTAGTCGTTCGCCCTAGCTCTCGCCCATAGTATCGCCCTCTCGCCCGAGTACACGCCCTTCGTTCGCCGTACATCACCCAATCACTCACCTTAGCTTTCGCCTATAGTATTGCCTAGGCACTTACCTAGACCCACATCGCACGCTCGCCTAAGTGCCTACCCGCACATGCCCAGTTGCTCGCCTGTTCTCACCCATAGTGTTTCCCAGCACCGCCCAACACTGATTGACCTGACCTAGGTAATTTTTTTTAATTTTCTTCATTTATTAATTAGTTATTTAATTATTTATTTATTATTTTTCCTTATTAATTTTTTTTTCTATTTAAGTGTAAGTTCTTTATTTATTAATTATTATCTTGCAAATTTTTTGTTAAATTAGTTTTTTTTTGAAAAAAAATCATTTTTTAAATAAAAAATAACTTTTGACATTAGGGTTTTTTTTTTTTTGGAAAAATAAAAATTTTAATTGAGTTTTGTTAGGAAAGATAGTTAGGGTTTTTTATTAAATTCGAAAAATTAGAATTTTTAGGTTTCTTTTTTAAATAATAAATGAATAAAAAATATAAATCTAACTTAGTTTTCAAAATAAAAATAACATACCCACTAAATATTTTATAAAAAAAAAGAATTATGGTCGGTTTGATCTCAATTAACCGGTATATAGGTACCTTTAGGATAACTGTTAAAAAATAAAAACTTTTTTCCCCTTTTCTTAGAAATTCGTAATAAAAAATCATTTTTTGTTATTTTTAAATATTTAGATCTATTTTTAGTACTTTTAGAAAAAATTACAAAAAGAAAACCCATCAAATTTCTTTTAATTTTCACATGGTGACTTAATCTTAATAGGTTAGCCTCTGAACTCAGTTTTTCGGTTTCAATTTTCTAAAAATTAAAATTTTTTAGAATACTAGCAGACTAGTAGTCAAATTAGGGTATTTCCAACCAAAAATGCTAATCTTAATTTTTTACCGGTTAAACCAGTTGGTGACCCAATTTTTAAAATTTTCTTAAGAAGAGTCTTTCCTTAGTTTAATGTTAAGTAATTTATATTAAACAGACTGAGCTTGATATAAGTTAAATTAAGGAAATTGAAATATGGCTCGACAGAATTGGTAGCTCCATTGGGGAACACTTGTGGGCTAGCCATGTAAAAATTAAAAACTTAATTGATGGGCTTTCTTTTATTATTTTTTTATTGTATTATAGTAGTACTAATTGTTTTTTTAGTGATGTAGGCCTAAGAACAAAGCTTGGCCTAATGGGCCTTTTAGGGGGATTAGGAGGAATTTTTTTTTAATCATTCATATGTTTAGATGTGGTCAGACTTGGGTTACCTTAAGTACCTAAGACAGGCCACCATTATATAATCTTCAGGTCATTGGGGTCATTACCCCCACCTGATGGCAATAAACGAGCCTACTCAGGCTTCAATGTAGCCCATTAAGCTTCTTATTAGAAAACCTTGGAGCTACAGAGCTTGAAACCTATAAATCCTACCCTCTTGCATCATCCTTTTCAAAAAAGGGGATAGTTTTTAAAATTATAGGAAAAGCCTGATTTAATCTACAGTCAGTTCATCGTCCATTTTTTAAAAAAAAAAATTAATAACCTTTATATATAAGTACATGCGAACATCAATTTTTTTTAAATTGTATTTTGAATATACTTATATATAGGGGTGCTATTTGACCATGGATTTATCATAATTCTTGTAATTTATTAACTACCGTCCTTACTGCATTGCATCTGTATATAACATATATATTAGATTATGTTTGTTTCTTTGTGAATATTGTATTTCCTTATTTTATGCACACTTTATTCTAAATTTAGTGTTCTCGTCGTAAATAGTCAACGCATCTTTATTTCATTTATATCTTGTCGTAATATAGATATGGAGACTTAGGGTAATATCAATCTAGAGCCCATCTGTGAAGTCCAGTTGGATAAATAGCCCTTCCCTAAAGCCATCCCGAAAAATTGGTTGAACTAGCTTCCTCCTATTAAGCAAAATTATGTCTGCAAGAAGATCGAGTTGGTCATAGCCCTTATGTGGGTCCAGCTCCACTGGCCTCTAATTTAGGCCCTCATCTATTACTCTGATCTAGAACCTGTAGCTTTCAACTTCAGCCTACATGTATTGACACCCACCATAGAAGAAAACTTGCAGCGACTTAGTTCCCTACCCCTCGAAGCAGGCATAACTATCCTTGATCTTAGAGTCTAGCTTTAGAAAATCTTTATGATGTTGTTGGGGGTCAAGAAGTCAGCCTTGGCTCTATTCTTATCTTCAGAGGGCTAAAAATGTCTCAGTATCTTAAGATTGGTGGAGTAGTTGTCAAGCCCAAATGGCTACTAGAAATATCACCAGATCATTTGCGACGGATATGAATCGTGGGTTGAAAAGAGGGTTAATGCTTTTATTGTAGTAGTGTTTGGAATAGTACTATTTCCCTTTAGATATGGTTAGGTCCACTATAGGGTTGCTAAGTTAGTGACTCAATTCTTAACTGGTAAATCTGATATACTGGCGCTATTGGCAAAACAGTTCATGACGCTTACCCACCTGAAGAAGTAGTGGCATAATTATTTCATAGTTAACCCTACAATCCTTGCCGTATGGTTTCTCAATCACACATAAGGGTATGGAGGGGATCTTCTTAGAGAGTCCTTAATAGAGAATATGGAGCTGATTGACGAATTTGCCTGCCACCTTAAGGTACCAAATGAAGCTTAGTTTAAGGGATGGGTGTCAGTTATTAGCAAAATGCAGCCAGCAGACTTTATGTGGACAGCTAGATGGAGCCATTACACTCAAGCTATCTTAGGTGCATCGATTGTACAGGAGTTCCCCTTATTGGTATTACGAGACATACCGATTATTTTCCGGCTTGTGTTACCAGACAGTTGGGCCCATTGCAACAGATAGCTTATAGAGACTCCTTCGATGTCGTTATAGTGAATTATCAAGATCATTGTCTATCCATGGCTACTCTAATCCAACAACTAGTAGAAATCGTTAAGTTGTAGGAACGAAGAGAAGTAAAGAAGATAGTCAATGTGGGAACTTTGAGGGGCAAACTAAGAGAATACCGAGCCACCAAGTAGTTCATTTATGATCGGTTAGAGAAAATTGGAAAGATATGATATGAAGCTCTAGATGTATTTAGATATGAGCTGGATCTAGTATGTCTTTCACCGGCTGAGCGGGCCTACCAAGACACCATACGAGATAGGGTTAAAGCCCAGTTCCAGGAAAGTAGGAGGATTATTGAAGAGTTAAAGTTGGAAAATGAGAGACTACTAGAGGAAAATCAATTCTTGAGGAGTAAGATTCGAGAAAGGGATGTTATGATACGAAGACTTATAAGGAAAGTTGATGAAGTTCGTCCTAGCCAGATTCGTCGACTCTTGTAGATATAAGATTTAAGTTTTTTTTTTAGAAAATTAGTTAAGAGTTTTTCTTTTCCTTTTGCTTAGTCTGTTTTATAAGTTGGATCTTATGATTAATAAATTTGTAGCTCTAGTAAATATTGGTTTTCATTGATTGCGTAGTCTCTTACTTATTATTATTTGTTTTTTTGACTCTTAAAGAAAAAAAAAACACAAAAAGAGGCAAATAGTAGAATAACAAATGTCATAAAAAGAAAAAAAAAACCTTTAATTTACCAAAAAAGTCTAAAACTTGGGTTTTTGCGTAGGATTTTGAAGATAGCATCCAAACGAGCAGATTCAACTAGAAGCTCGATATTCACTCATTCTAAGGCAAGGATGTTGACTTAAGGTACTGGAAATGTCAGTCAAACCGAGCCCAATTTGAGAGTAGCGACTCTAGAAGAAAACATGAACAAAATAGCCAAATAGATTCAAGCTCTCACTCAGGCTATTAGGATCCTTAACGTAGACAAGGATCTCAAGCGAACCTAAACCGGAATGCAGAAACAACCCCTCCCCTTGAACTAGAAGATGAAGAATCAACCCTTAATGAGGTATGGAGGAAGGAGATTGAAGAAAAACACCGTGAAATGGAAAGAAAAGTCACGTAAAAGTTAACCGAGAAGATGAAAACCCTAGAAATGGTGAATGGGTTTGAGCAAATGGGAATGATCAGTTTGCCGACCTATGAAGACAATGACTTCCCGGAAAGATTTAAGGTGCCGGAATTTGAGAAATATGATGGGACTGGCTGCCTAAAACTCCACACCAGGTTGTACATGAGGAAAATGGGGAAATACACAAAGTATGACAAGGTGATGATCCAAACTTTTTAGGACAACTTGACGGGGTTCGCTTTAACCTGATACGCCTAGTTAGACTTGAATGAAATTGATACTTGGGATAAGTTAGCACGAGCTTTCTATAAATAGTATAAATTTAACATCGAAATGGCCCCGTCCATGTGGGATCTAAACAATTTATGAAAGAAGACCAATGAGAATTTTAAAGAATATGCCTAAAGATAGAGGGGCATGGTAGCTAGGGTGACTCCACCCTAAACTGAAAAAGATCTGACCTTCACTTTCATTAATATGCTTAGAAGCCCGTATTACCAACACTTGGTTAGGTACCTTACCTCCAACTTTATAGAAATTTTAGCCCTAAGAATTCGAATTGAGGAAGCCATTGCTATTGGGAGGTTCCCTAATCTTGAAACAACTGAAAAGAAGACACCTCCCCTAACATTTTCCAACAAGGCTAAGGAAACCACTATCAGTGTTGTAAATACCGACAACCTTGTTAGACTCACAACTCTAGTGGCTATGACTAGAGGACCTAATCCCCCATTGAGTCCAAATCAGAACAACTGCCCACAGAGAAGACAGTTTATACATATTCCCATTCCTCTAAGCCAAGTTCTCACTCGATTAAGGAAGGAGAATCTTATGACATTTCAAATATCGAGAGAAGGACAAAGATCAAGAGATTATAACTCGGAGCTTCGATGTGATTATAATCTGAGGCGAGTGGGGCATTCTACAGACTAATGTTGAAGACTGAGACATAAAATCTAAGATCTTATTGATGCCAAATTAGTTCAATTAGATTTCATCCGGACTCCTAATCCCAATGTAGCTAACAACCCCCTACTGAATCATGGACATTCGATCAATATGATCGTTGCTGAGGCTTCTGAACTAGAAATTGACCTAGACAGTCTCCCCATCACTATTGAGGAGATAGCGTAGAATCTGAGGAAGGTTGGGTCTTACAGGATATGAATCTCTAGGATAGGACCCAAACTAAGCTAGCAATATATCAACTACTTAAGGAAGGAAAGATAAAGAAAGTCGATATCATGGCTATGACAATTCCAAAACTATAAAAGAGAAGTACTCAAAGGGAGCTTAGAAAGAGATATAAAGCTAGAGATCCGACGACTGACACCCTAGGGGAACTGATAAGGAAGTTTGAGTATTTGGTAGACTACGCTAGTTCATTCGCCATATACGTTGATGCCCCGCCCATTGGATGGGGTCTAGAATTTGAGGAAGTAGATAGGCTCATTGCAGAAGCCAAGAAGGCAGTTGAGATGGTTGGAATGATTGGAGACAAGCCTAAGCCGTTGATTTTTGAATTTAATGGAAAGACTAAGAAAGTTGTGGAATCAGGAAAGCGTAAGAAGATCACTTTCAATGTCCCAATAGCTTTAAAGAATTATAAAGCAACACCTTTGGATTACAAAGCGGTGAACCAGACGATTAGGGCTTCATTATCCATGGTCGATGGGCTTACTCACTCAGGACGAGTTCATGATCAACCTGAGGAAGCCAATAGGAAATTCATTGTAGAAGAGGCTTCTTGAAAAATGTTTGAAGATACGGAAGATAAAGATTAGAATGTCGCCAAGAAGATAGTGAAGGCTAGTGAATACAAGATAATGGATCAGCTAGCCAAGGTATTAGCCCAAATTTCTTTAATGGGTTTGCTATTATCATCAGATACTCATCGAAAGGCACTGATTAAAATTTTGAAGGAGGTCAAATTACCTGAAGGGATTTCTATGGAAAAACTAGGGTTGGTGGTAAACTCGATATTTATGATGGATTGGATCTCATTTTCGCCAAACGAGCTAGGTAAAGAAGGAGACTAGTACACAAAGCCCCTCTTCATAGTGGTTAAGTGTGTATGGAAAGTAGTTGCCCGAGTTTTGATAGATAATGGATCATCACTGAATGTGTGTCCATTGACGACGCTAAATCTACTGGGTGTAGAGGAGAATGAGATAAAGCTTAGCTTGATTTCAGTAAGGGTTTTTGATGGATCAAAATGGGAAATAATTGGAGAAATCAGGTTGTAGGTCGAAATTAGCCCGCAGGTGTTTACTATTCCTTTCCAAGTTCTTGACATCTCACAAACTTTCTATCTTCTACTAGGAAGATCGTAGATTCATTCAGCAGGGGCAATTCTGTCCAGCCTACATCAAAAAGTGAAGTTCATAATCGATGGACGGTTGGTTACTATTCTTAGGGAACAGAATTATGAGATTTACAAAGAAACAACTATACCTTATGTCAAGGATGAAGAATTAGAAGAGCCAAGGTTACAAATTTTCAATGAAGTTAGTATGAACAAAGAAGCAAGATAGGGGGCATGGGATCGTTTGAAACAGCCTAAGCAATAGATTGGACCGTTTGGGCTTAGATATGAGCCCATCAAAGAGGAAACTCAAGAAATGAAGGCTAAAACCAAAAGCAAAAGAGGGGATCAACTGTACCATGCTTGTATGTATTTTTTAAATATCCATCAGACATTCCCAGTGCCAGTTGATGTTTAAGAACCTAAAGTAGTTAGTTTATCTAAGGCCCCGACTCAGCAATGCAACATTGGTCCTAATGAGAAAGAAGATGTCGATGTATTGGTTTCTTTATGCAACTAGTTTTCTGTTCCCACAAATAGGTCTCTCTAGAAACACAAAATTAGATTAATTAGAAGGATTCAATTTTGATAATTAGTCTGATTAGTTAGGTCTTTTTTGTCAGACAATTTGAATTAATTCATCCAATAAAATTCGTTTCTTTCTTTCTATCAATTCTTCCTTGTTATTTATTTGTTATCCTTTTCTTTTACTCCTCGGATCCAATAAAAATGATGGACATAATGGATATCTCATGCATGTAAACGATGAAAGTACCAATATCACCTTTGACCCTACTGGGTCAGACATTAGAGATGATATTGAGACTCCAAATGAAATTTAGGAGAATTGGCATCAACATGAATAAGGTAGAGTGATTATTGATGAACTGACATATGTGATTAATTTGGGAATAGAGGAAAATCCATGAAAGTTGAAAATTGGTGGTAATTTAACAGACAATCATAAGCGGGAGTTGTCATAATTGTTATTTGAATACTTGGATATAATCACTTGGTCTTATGAAGATATGCCCAGTTTAGACTTGTTTATTGTGGTTCACAAGTTGCCAACTAGGAAAGAAATTAAACCAAAAAGACAAAACCTTAGACGGTTTAAGCTAGATCTACTCCTCAAAATTAAAGAAGTCAAGAAGTTGTTAGTAGTTGGATTCATAGAAGTATTGGATTACCCCAAATGAGTGGCCAATGTGGTGCTAGTATTGAAGAAAAATGGGAAAGTTAGGGTTTGTGTAGATTTTCGTGATTTAAACCAAGCAACACTGAAGGATAATTTTCCTTTGCCACGTATTGACGAATTAGTGGATAACACAGCGGGGAATCATCTTTTCTCATTCATGGATGGTTGCTCATGGTATAATTAAAGTAAAATGGTGGAAGAAGATAAAATTAAGACAATGTTTATTACGACCTGGAGAACATTTTGTTATCGTGCGATGCCGTTTGGGTTAAAAAATGCTGGGGCAACTTACCAGTATGCTATGGTTGCCTTATTCCATGACATGATGCATCAAGAAATTGAACTTTATGTGGATGATATGGCTGCCAAATCCAAAGAGAATGAAAACCACCTAGATATTTTGTGCAAACTATTTGAGTGATTAAGGAAGTTTTAATTGAAGCTGAATCCTGAAAAATGTACTTTTAGAGTAACTTTAGGCAAATTGTTAGGTTTCATAGTCAGTAAGAGAGGGATCGAAGTAGACCTAGATAAAGTCAAGGCAATTGTAAGCATGCCTACGCCTAAGACTATCAAAGAAGTTAGAGGATTGCTAGGAAGATTAAATTACATCGTTTGGTTTGTATCATAGTTAATTGATAAATGTAAGCCGCTGTTTAAGCTATTGAGGAAGAATGTTATGATAGAGTGGGATAAAGAATGTGAGCACACATTTGCTAAAATAAAAAAAATATCTCATTAATCCTCCTGTATTGGTCACTCCCATACCGGGACAGCCGTTGATCCTTTATTTAACGATTCTCCCCGAATCAATAGGATGCATAATGGGGTAGAAAGACGAAATGGGAAGAAAAGAGCATCCTATATATTATTTGAGCAAGAAATTCATGGAAGGTGAGAAAAAATACTCAGAAGTGGAAAGAATGTGTTACGACTTAGGCAGTATACTCTATTACTCGATAGAGTTGTTAACAAAACATGACCCGTTGTGGTATTTAACGAAAAAGCCAGCGTTGATTAAGAGAATATCAAAGTGGTAGATGCTACTCCCTGAGTTTGATATTAAGTACGTGAGTCAAAGTTCAATCAAGGGGTAAGCAGTAGTTGACCAATTAGTAAAATACCCATTAGAAGATGAGGATGAGGGTTCAGAAGCATAATTTCCTAATGAAAATGTGATAGTGGCAAACGAATTGAGTAGTAAGAAGTTGGGATGGAAAATGTATTTTGATGGAGCAGCCAACGTGTTTAGATATGGGGTAGGAGTAGTATTTGTGTCGCCTGAGGATAACCATTTTCTTGTAGTAACAAGATTAACATTCCTATATACCAATAACATAGCAGAATATGAAGCTTGCATTTTAGGGCTCAGAATGGTGATAGATATGGGAATATAAGAATTAAAAGTGTATGGAGATTCTGCCCTTATAATTCTCCAGATCTTAAGAGAATATAAGACGAAGGATGAGAAATTGATACCTTATCACGAACGTTTGAGCAAGCTAGTTAAAAAATTCCAAGAAATTTCATTCACTTACATTCATGGACCTAGAATCAGTTTGCCAATACATTGGCTACATTAGCATCAATGGTAAAAGTTACGTCGGAATAGAAATTCAGCCCTTGAAGATTGAAGTAGAAGAAAAATCGGTTTTTTTCCTCGCAATTGAAGGGAAGGGAACAAAAGAAGCTTGGTATCACGATATCAAGAAGTTACTTCAAATTAGGGAATTTCCTGAAGATGCTAATTGAAAAGATAGGACTTTAAGAAGGTTGGCTACTCATTTCTTGTTAAGTAGAGCCACATTATATAAGAGATCACTAGATACAATATTGCTAAGGTATGTAGATGAAGAAGAAGCTAAGAAATTAATGAAAGAAGTACATGAAAGAGTTTGTGGCCCTCACATGAATGGGTATATGCTAGCTATAAAGATCATGAGAATGGGGTATTTTTGGATGATGATGGAATCGAATTGCATCAAGAATGTGAGGCATTGTCACTTATGCCAGGTATATGCTAATAAAATTAACACTCCTCCCCATGAATTACATATGTTGTCAGCTCCTTGGTTTATTTCGATGTGGGGAATTGATATGATCAGATCAATTTCACCAATGACTTCAAACAAGTACAGATTCATTTTAGTTGTGAACGATTATTTTACTAAGTGGGAAGAAGTAGCGTCATATGCTACAGTGACCAAAGGAATAATGGTCAAATTCTTGAAAAGAGACATTATTACAAGATATGGTGCGCCTAAGTCTATTATTATAGACAATTAGACGAATTTGAATAATAAGTTGATGGATGAAGTGTGTTGCTAGTTCAAGATCAATCATAGAAACTCAACCCCATATCAACCTCAAATGAATAGAGCCGTTGAAGCCGTAAATAAGAATATCAAAAGAATCATTAAGAAAATGGCAATCACATATAAAGATTGGTATGAGATGCTTCCCTTTGCTCTCATGATCTACAAAACCTTAGTCAGAACTTCTACTAGTGCAACCTCATATTCATTGGTATATGGAACCGAAGTAGTACTATCGACCGAAGTAGAAATACCTTCATTCCAAATATTGGCAGAAACTTAGCTCGATGAAGTAGAGTGGGTGGAGAAGAGAATAGAGCATTTGAATCTCTTAGATGAGTGAAGACTTGCAACAATATGTCATGGTCAATACTACTAATAGCGAATGATTTGAGCTTTTAACAAGAAAGTATGCCTGAGGTACTTTAAAGAAGGAGACTTAGTGTTGAAGAAAGTGTTACCAAACGCAAAAGACCCTAGGGGCAAGTTCACTCCGAATTATAAAGGCCCTTATGTGGTGAAAAAGGTATTATCAAGAGGTGCATTAGTGTTGACAGAGATGGATGGCTCGGAATTAAGAGGACCAATGAATTTAGATGTAGTCAAGTTGTATTATCCATGAAAATAGAGATTAAATAAGAATTCGATTTTTATTGAATAAGTTTGTAGTTAATCTTTCATCATTTATAAGTGAAGTCAATATCCATGAATGTTTTAACTTATTAACTTATGCGAAAGCGTCTCTCGGGGACTAGCAACTCTAAACTGGACTTAAAAGAAGTGCCCTATGGGCTTGCTAAAGGAAATTGATGAAGAGAAGCACCTTATGGGTTCGCTAAAAGAGATAAAAAAGAGACTAAGTTAAGATCATGCCTTTGCAAGCTAACTAAGCACTAAATGCAGAAGGTGAGTGCCTTATAGGCTAGCTCAAAAGACTGTTAGGAGTAAAAATTGGTCATAGTCTAAATGCAAATGTAATGTTCAAAAATCGATATGCTAACCTTGTATGAAAGTACTTACCTAGTCTTTGTTGATAGCACCCAAACTGTTTAACCTTTTCTTCAAAAATCCCATTAAAATTGATTGGCCTATGCTTTGATCCTTTCTTGTTAACCTAAATGATCTTGATATGGAACCTTTGAGACTTTGCCAACTCTTTTAGAGAAATCATGAAAATTAACTCAATACAAAATGCTACCCACTGTTTTTGTCTTTCTGGAACTTTTGTGAATTGAAGCTCTTATTCTCGACTAATAAATATCTACTGTAGGTGACTACTTATCTAGATTTCGTATTTCCCTAAAAAAATAGACAATAAAACTCCTCATTGAGAGGGATCAATTTATAATAAAGTATTTTAAAGAGTTCGTCAATTACCAATGTCTTAGATCTTCTCAACTTCCTTCATGTTTTCAGTGTATGGGTTCGATTATATGGGGTAAGGGGAGTTAGACCTTTTAATGGAGAGGGTGATTATTCTAACATCAACAACAGCTAAAGATACTAACTTTGCTCACAGATAATGAAAATTAGACCATAATGACATTCAAAATGACTAGCATTTTCATGTTCTGAGCAAAAATTTCCATTGAATTCTCATGGGTAGTACAACTTTATAGTGTCAGCATTTATAGGGTCTCTTAATTCTAGACCATCCATTTGAGACAAAATTAAAGCCCCTTCTAGTAATACTCTCTTTGCAACATAAGGGCCTTCATAATTGGGAGCAAATTTTCCTCTAGAGTCTTATGCGTTAGGGAGAGCCTTTCTCAACACTATATCACCCTCTTTGAAGTTCTAAGGTTGTACCCTTTTGTTGAAAGCTCGAGCCATTCTTTGTTGATAACATTGATTATGATACAGGGCTATCAATCTCTTCTCATCAATCAAATTCAGCTGCTCGATGTGTTTCTTTATCTAATAAGCTTCATCTATTTAGGTCTTTGATAGTACTCTAAGAGATGGGATCTCAACCTCTACTAGTAACACCACTTCAGTACCATGTACCAAAGAGTATGGTATTGCTCCAATCGATGTTTGATGGAAGTTTAATAGGCCAGAAGTGCGAATGGTAACATCTCATGCTAGTCCTTATATATAACAATCATTTTTTCAATGATTCTTTTGAGGTTTTTATTGGCTACTTTGACGGTTCTGTTCATTTTAAGTCGATAAGGGGTAGAGTTTCTGTAAATGATCTTGAATTGTTAGCACAACTCTGACACAAACTTATTGTCGAGGTTAATGCCATTGTTGGTGATGATCATTTCTAATGTCCTATATCGAACCAAGATATCTCTCTTGATGAACTTAATTACAACCCCTTTGGTAACATTCGAGTAGGATGAGGCCTCAAACCATTTACTGAAGTAATCGATGGTAACCAGTATAAAGCGATGCCTATTAGATGCTTTTGGAGTAATCGGGTTGATGATGTCTATTCCCCACATTGAAAAAGGCTACTGTGTTGAAAATTTATGTAATTCTTGAGGCGGGGCATTTATCTTATTTGCATAAACTCAGCATAAGTGATAATGCCTGACGTATTTGATGTAATTGCTTTCCATTATTGATTGGTAGTACCCTAGCCTTATAATTTTCTTAGCCAGCATGTAACTGTTCATGTGAAGGCTACATACTGCTTCATGTACTTCTTTCATTAACATCTTAGATTCCTTTTTGTCCATATACCTTAAAAGTTTACCATCAAAAGAGCACTAGTATAAAGTGGACTCACTTATTATGAATTGAGTAGCTACTCTTCTAATCATCCTTCTATCTTTTTGCTCGACCTCTTCAAGATATGTGCCTTGTTGTAGGAACATTTTAACATCATGGTACCATGGCTTTTAGTCATTCGTACCCTCAATTGCCAGACAGAGGGCAAACTTTTCTTCAATTTCAATAGTAAGGGGCTGAATCTCGACTCCACCGGATATCTGGATCATAGATACTAAAGTGGCTAAGGCATCATCAAATTGATTATGAGTCCTTAATACGTGATTGAAGGTGATTTCTTTGAATTTCTCCATCAATTCAATCAGGTATCGATGATAAGTTACTAGTTTTGGATCCTTTGTCTTGTATTCTCCCTAAGATTGGTCAATAATGAGTGAAGAATCCTTATACACTTCTAATTCTTGGATATCTTCATCTAGGGCCATTTTGAGTCCCATGATGCATGCTTCGTACTCGGCGATATTATTGGTATATGGGAAAACAAACCTTACAGCTACGAGGTATTGTATACCTTCCAAAGATATTAGTATCACCCCAATTCTACACCTAGATATGTTAGCTACCCCATCGAATAACATCTTCCACTTTGGTGGTTCTCCTTTATTAGAACTTTCTTTGACAGCTAAAATATTTTCATTAGGGAAATTGACTTGTACCTCTTGAGGGATATTATCAAAGGGATTTTCTACTAACTGATCTGTTAAAGTTTACCTCTTGATTGAATTTTAGTTTATCTATAAAATGTCGAACTTTAATAGTAACATTTGTAACTTTGAGATTCTACCAATTAGGGTTAGTTTGTCTACCAAGTACTTCAAAGGATCATACTAAGTTAACAATTTAACCTAGTAATAGAGTGTGCACTGTCTGAGTCAATACATTACCTAGACTAAAGCATAACAGGTTCTTTCAACTTTTGAATACTTTTGTTCCCCTCTAGTAAATTTCTTACTCAAGTAGTATATGGCTTGTTCCTTCCCTTCTTTGTCCTTTTGGCAGAGTATACACCCCATAGAAATAAAGGCTTTCCAAGTTTCGGAGCTACCAAAATTAAGGGGTTCATGAGGTATTCTTCGATTGTTGTGAAGGCTTGCTCGCATTCTTCATTCCAATTTATCTTAGTGTTCTTTTTCAATAGCTTGAATAGGGGACAACATTTATTTGTGAGTTGAGATATGTAGTTTAAATGACCCAACATGCCTTTGATTTCTTTGAATGTACGTTGAGGGGGTAAGTTGACTATTGTTTTGACTTTCTCAAGGTCTACTTTGATGCCCCTTTGGTTGATTATGAAACCTAATAATTTCCCTGAAGTTATCTCAGCAAAGCTCTTCTCCTCCCTTTCTCCCCATCGGAAGTTGATGTTTTTCTTTATTAGCTCAATAAGTGGTATGGCGAGGGTACTGAAAGTCTTGATAAATTGTTTATAGAACGAAGCCAATCCATGGAAACTTCTCACATCAGCATAAGTAGTAGGACTCAGCCATTTTACAATTGCTCGGATCTTCTCATCATCTACTCGTAAGCCACCCTCGTTAACTACGTAGCCTAAGAATACCACTTCCTCCTAACAAAAGCAACACTTCTTGAGATTACCGAATAGTCACTTTCCAATCAGATGTCTTAACACATGGTTCATTAATCGCATGAAAGTGCTCGGGGCATTCGATAAGCCGAATGGTGTGACCATTCACTCATAGAGTCCATGCAAAGTTTTGAATACAGTCTTCCATTTGTTTCCCAGCCTCTTGCGAATCTGATGGTAGCCAGACTTGAGATCAATTTTACTGAAAATCTTGGCTCTACTCAATTCATCCAAGATATCTTCCAACCTTGGGATAAGATACCTGTACTTGATAGTAATCTTGTTTATGACGTAGTTATCTACACACATCCATTAAGTTCCATCCTTCTTCAATATTAAAAGGGCTGGTATAGTGTAAGGGCTAAGGCTTTCCTTCATATATTCTCTCTCTAGTAACTCATTGACTTGTCGTTAGAGCTTAGCAACCTATTTGGCATTCATTCAATAGGTAAGCTTATTCGATAATGCGGCATCGGATACTAAGTCAATGCAATGCTCTATGCCTTAAGTTGGATGCAACCTCTCAAGTAACTATTCTAGGAATAGATTGGCATACTTATCTAGCAACTCTTTGATTTCCTGATGTAGTTCACCTTGCTCTTGCATTTCTAATAAGCATTTGACAACATGAAGGTCGGCTTATCAGCATTGATGGCTTCTCAGAGCTCAGCTCTACTCATCACCAGAGCCTTCTTCGATCCACGAGAAAGTTTTTTCTGTAACTTGTTAACTTCTCTCAGCGGCATCAGCTTTAATGTGATCTTTCGGTTATCCTTCTTAAACATGTACATATTCTTGTAGTCGTCATGGATAACTCTTCTATCAAACAACCATGGTCTACTTAGTAACACGTAGGAAGCATACATGGGCAAAACGTCGTAGAGAATCTAGTTTGAGTAATTCCCTATAGTGATTGGTAGTAGTATTTGCCAAGTAACATGTAATGCTCCTTTCTAGCTCAACCAGTGCCATTTGTATGGCCTTAGATGTGCCACAATTGACAACTTCAGTTTTGAAACAAGATTGGTTGATGCCACATTGGTGCAGCTTCCATTATCCATGATGAGGGCGCATGCCTAATCATTCACCTTACAGGTGGTATGGAACAAATTCTCTCTTTACTCCTCCTCTCATAAAGGTTCCATGTTCATAGTGCGTTGGACAACCATGAGTAACTTGTCTAAGTCCTTAGCAAACACGTCCTCCTCAATCAGCTCTTTCTCTACGTTTTATTTCTCGGTTGGGACCTCTTCCTCGGGTACTGTCTACTTCTAGCTTTGGGATGTCTCCCTTGATAACCATTGTCTTGTGATTCGAGCACTGAGCAACCATATGTCTAAACCCTTGGCACTTGAAGCACTTGATCTGGCTCATCTTTCTGCTAGACCCTTGCCCCTTCTCATAAGTTCAGGTCGGTACTCTACCATTACGTTGGCCTTTCTGCTCGGCTCGGACATCAATCTTTCAAGTTGGCTCAATATACGATTGAGCTTGGTGACTTGCTTATCCAGGTCGGCTAGTCGGCATCTTAGTTGTTAGTCGGCTTTTCCTTTGCCTTTCTACTTGCTGGGCAATCCTAACAGCTTCATCCATTATGTCAAATCGTTTGAGCTCTACAATGTCTTGAATGTCTCCTCTCAACCTAGTAATGAATCTTGAGCTTGTTGGAACTTGTAGTTCCTCCACTTCACAACGAATCATAAACATTTGAAATTCTTGAACATACTCATCAACAGTCCGGCCTCCTTGTCTCAACTCCTGAAGTAGAGTGAAAGTATCTTGAAGATAAGTTTCCGATACAAATTTGTTTCTAAGTATTCTCTTCTTCTCAGCCCAAGTATTAATCTCTTGGTAGCCCTCTCATCTCTTTACGGCCTGAAAATTCTTCCATTATACGATGGCATATCCGAAGAACTCAACTACAGCAGTTCTCACTTTCTCGTAATCCTCGTAATGGTAATAATAAATAATACGCTCCACCTTATCTTCCCACTCTAAATATTCATCAGCATTCCCAGATCCATTAGAGCTTAGAATCCAAAGCTTCATATGGTTAGATGCTCTAGGGACTCGTACATGCTCTTTTTCGAAATACTTTTCCTCGTCCTCTTCATCAAGCTCTCTCAGGTTTATCCTTCACCTTACTCATCCACCTACTCCTCTATCTTGAATCAATCGAACTGGGTTTTGACCTCTAATAGGTTAAGCAGCTTGTGGGGTATTTTGTACGACCTCGATTGGTCAGTAAGCTAGCGTATAAATAGCTTGAGTTAGATCTACTAAGAGGTTAGCCACTTCATCAAGTCTCTCGTCAATGCTACTAGGTGTTCCTTGAGATTGTTATCTACGGTGGATAACTCTACTATTGTCATCTCTCATACCAACATTCATACTTAGGTCTATCATTTTCTCCATAGATTTAAAGTTCAAATAAGTACTTCCAAAAATTAATAGCTAGCAAATACAACAGCTAAAATGAATACAATAACTTGCTCTATTTCACACGTACAAAATAAAGTATAACAAAACTTCTAAAAGAACCAACTACAGCTCACATAAAACCTCTGCTCTGATTCAAAGATGATGCTAACCATGACCAAGAACAGACAAGGCCAATCACTGAATGGGTTTAAGCTTATAGAGAGCTCGAAATAGAAGTGGTGGGGGACGTACAGAATGATAATTATGAATGAAGAAGTAAGCAAAATCTACGAACAGCTCTAGAGGATATGACGTACCAGCGGAACTTCTAAGGACTCATGGTACAATTTGATATGACACACGAATCGGTTTGGTGAGGTTACTCGTTACCTAACCTTGCTCAAAGGTTAGGATAAGAGTGATGCCAAGAGTAAAACATAGTGTTATGTAAGGAAGAAAACACAAAAGTGTATTAATGGTAATCTGAATTCTAATTCTAGCTATAAGTACAGGGGTATTTATACCCATAAGTTAGGGCAACTTGTCTAAAAAAGGAAAAGACAAAAAGAGCATTTCCTAAGGAAGTAATGTACAAGATATAAAGGGTAAAATTGAATATACAAGGAAAACAATCATTGGTGCAATAGATTCTATACATGATAATATATACGTAGCGATGCTACATTAACGAGGCTGGTAAAAGATGTAGACAAAAAGTATGAACAGCTTACTTGTTTGAGTAGGGGTAGCTTAGTCAGCCTAGAGTTTCTCTATCTCAGCTTCTCAGTAAGGAAGATGCCTAATCATTGGAGGGCTTGAACATGAGTAAGTATTTTTTGATTCAGCACACTAAAAAGAGATAAGCAATCATTTGGCTTAGCATGAACGGTGACTCGACAAAGAAGTACTTGGCCTCGGTATGGGTCGGTTGGAATAGGAGGATTCGTCTTGCCAGTCCTTTTAATCCTTAGGATTAGCTACGAGTCAGTGGTCTAGTAGCTTGATTCCCATAACTCAAAATAACACAAAATTTGCTATATTAATACCTAAATAGCACAAAAGAACCATAGAAAATATGCTAAATTGGAGTTATCATCATGTATATGCATATTAGTGCTATATTGACGTAAGAAGGAACTTATTGTGTAATTCATTGAGGAGCTCAAAAGAGATACCCTTAACTACTTTGTATTGATAAGGAGTTCTACTCCTTAATCCTAGCTTTAACTGGTTGGCAACATCACTTGTTGCCTCAATGATTCATCATTTGTACGGACCATAAGCTATTTAGGCACTTAAGAAGCCAACCGAAGCTAAGAGGTAAGCCAAGTAGGTTGAATTTATGGAAAGGTTATCTTTTATGATCAAGTATAAGAAGGGAAAACCAATGTGGTTGTTGATGTACCATCCATGTGACACACTTTCCCATCCAACGTTTAAACCCAACTCTTAGGATTTTTATGATTAAGGAGCTTTACACTTAAGGCCCTCATTTTAGTCTTATTATAGCTAAATGTAGTGGAGGAATTGCTGTTCATGGGTACTTTCTAGTATTGGACAAGGAGCTTTGTATAATAAGCTATTTAGCATGTGAGTTGTTGGTATGTAAG
This sequence comes from Lumnitzera littorea, assembly GCA_024138015.1. Lineage (NCBI taxonomy): Eukaryota > Viridiplantae > Streptophyta > Magnoliopsida > Myrtales > Combretaceae > Lumnitzera > Lumnitzera littorea. The sequence goes on along the minus strand of JAMXBB010000012.1, from coordinate 67,026,799 downwards.
GCACATAGTGGAGGATTTTCTGAAAACTTTGGTGAGAAACGAATGTATAGGCTATTAAAAGTTGGGTTCTTTTAGCAAAAATGTTAAGAGATGTCCATAAAGTGTTTGAAACATGTATAACCTATAATAAGGCTAAGAGCACTAAATAAGGGATGTACATACATTTGCTTGTTCTAACTAGACCTTAGACTAAGCTGAGCATGGATTTTGTCCTCAAATTAGCTAAGACTGCCTAAAGGAAGGATTCCATTTTATTTGTAGTTGAGAGAGTTAGCAATATAGCACACTTTATCTCGTACTAGAAAACTAATGATACTTTAGATGTTGTGACTCTTTTCTTGCTAGAGATTATAAAGTTGCATAGAGTTTTATAGAGCATCGTATCTAATAGAGACCAAAGTTCTTGGGCTACTTTTGAACAACCTTATGGTGCTGATTTAGGACAAAGCTAATGTTCAACACTTCATGCCATTTCTAAAATGACGGATAAGTGACATTCAATGGACACAAACATTGGAGATTTTTAAGACACAAGTTTTATAAACGGAAATTTTTAAAATATTGTCAAACTGTTAATCGACTAGTATGCCGGATCATCTGTAGTAATAATATTGGTTTGTATTCACTAAGTCCAATTCCTAAGGGAAAAGGGCTTGTTTAAGTACTAGATGCTACCTGCTACTCTAATCTACCCTAACCAAATAAGAAGTAGTGAGTTGAAAACAGATGCAACTAAACAAGAATGAAATTTAACAACAAATACAAATTCTAAAAGCATAGGCTCATGATATGTTTTCGAAGTAACGATGAAGGTATGCCATTAAGATATTAAGGATGGTTTTTAACTAGGTTTTGATGGAACTCACTTGAGTTCAATCTCAAGTAGGGCGCCTCACTCAACTATGTAGCAAAAAATCTCCTCTTGGTCTCATTTCCCTGCATAATCAACTAAATTGCTTAATTCATGTCACAAGTTAAGTAATCTAGTCTTAGGAATCAAGGTGTCAATCTCTTCTCGATCTTATAACCTATCTTAACTCACTAAGACCACATAACGCATTATGAATTTAACAGGGAATGCCTAATCTCGTCTTGGTCTCATAAGTGCAAGAACCCATTACCAATATTCCATTAACTCAATGACTCAAATTGGGAACTACATAACTAATCTCCTCTCGATCTCATAATTATGTAAACCCCATAAACTCTCTAAAGCACTTTCTAGGACTAATCTCCTCTCATTCTCATAATCACAAGGAAACCCATTCAAAATTTCATTAAAAAGCACCTCAAGGAGTCTTAAAGTAAAATCAATTATCAAAATCTCATTTAAACACACATACCCATATCATAACTACAAGGTTACACCATCCATCACATCCACATTAATATAAACCTACTAAAATCTACTTAGCCGCACATAATATCAACAATGGCAACAATAAAAGATGGGGAAATAGTAAAAAACTCCATGAATGAAAAAGTAAAGATGGTGTGAACAAATGAACAAGAGATTATATGAAGAAACTTTATTCAATGTACATTAAACTAACATAAATGTTCATCAAAATCATAAAAACAATCACTAAATGTTATAAACAATGTAATGGAATAGTAAATCAGACAAGGAACTCACAAATCTATACCAAGAAATGTCTAAAACTTAACTATGGCTTGCATTTTGTATTGCAAATGCTAGTATATATAGATTTAGGCTACTGATCAATCAATGGAAGGGTCTACCAATCGATCCGTAGACACGTATTACCTCCAGGTTATCACCATTTTTAATGAAACGTGGTGTTTAGGAGTATTAAGGTTTTAGTTAAAAAACTCTAATCCTAGTTTCTTCTACCAATTGATTAGTGCTGAAGCTATCGATCGGTCAGTATGGTTGAATCCATCACTGCTCATTTCGTTCATGACACCGGCCACTCTAACAATTGACACAATAGGTCACCTCATCCCTAATGCTTCAAGGCATACTGATCAGTTGGTAGCAAGGCTATCAATTGATCGGTAGGCCAAATTCACCAATGCCCTTCACTTTAGTCTCCTTAATCGAACTGTAGGGGCTACTAATACTATGGTAGCCCCTGTACACTTGCACATAGGATATAAAATGCATTAAATTCATTTAAAAATAATACTCTTTCATGCATTTTTAACAATTTTGCACAAGTTGGTTCATTTTGTGAATAAAGCCTAATTTCATTAAAAACTAACTAAACTTTGCAAGAATTTATGCATCAATGCAGGTTTTAAAGTTAGAAAAATCACATATTTTGAGTCACAATCACCACTACCCACCTTTAGAAACTTATCCTTAAGCAAGTTTAAAATCAAGTGATTCAAAAAATAGTAAGACAAGTGTGCATTTCCTTTATGCTCAAGTATAATTGTGAGTATGTTACACATGGAAAGCTCAAAGTTTGCATGCTCTTAATGTAGTGCAAAAACAATTAGAAGTGATGTTGAAATTATTCCACTTGTGCCAAATCAAATGCTCATAAATCAAAGACCATATAATTAATTTAAGAATCAATGCCTAGAAAAGTTGACTTCCCATTTAAGTTAGGCCTATGAAATTTGAAGTTAAGTCTAATATTTCAAATAAGGTGAAAGATCTCAATGTTTAATTGGTCAGCCCACATATATACTTCTTCCTTATTGGTCTCTTAAGTATGCTAATGCCATGAAAACAGAGAGTGACCATTGAATCATACCATACTTCGCCTCCCTAACTTTGAAATAACTTTCATACTATGCCCATTGTTCCCTTTTTGGATTTTCAATTTTCACTTTTTCTATTTCTTTCCATTTTCTTTCTTTCTTTTTCTCAACCACATTTTCTTTTTGTGATAGGATCATATTTTTTATATATAATGACTTTTCTTGATCCCTATCATTTTCTTCATTTTAGCTCCTCTTTTCTTTCTTTTTGGGCATTCATTATGCATTGACTAAGGAACATTTAGGTAAAATTTAGTACCCACTTTGGTTCATACAACATTAACAGACCGCTTGATTCCTCAAAAGAATGGTGTGTACATACAGGTTAACTTCCATAAACAATAAAATCTAACACCCAATCAAAACATTTCCTTAACTCTGAATATCTAAACCATACCTAAATTAGGCATGAGTAAACAAAGCAAAGATGCCATGAATTGATTACAAAGTTTTGAAAAATGTTCACGACTTATTCACAAGAGACTTCTTTCAAAATAAAGTCTTAATCACTTCATCCTAAGTTCTTTCATGCAAACTTTATTGATGATAACATACTTCAAAGATTAAAGTATAGAGCATAAAGGAAAATGGATTCCAACTTCGTAGAAAAATGTATCTCATTAGTTCATAGAAGGGATAACATATCAAGAATTCAATCGTTATAGCACATTCAATACTACAGCACTTTGATAATTATATCTAACTTTCCTACCCCCAACTTTAATTCAAACGTATATATATACTGCAATTCAATGCATAGATGATGGGAGGTAAAAGAGAAATTTTGAATGGAACTCCCTTGGTTTCATGGTGTGTTTTGAATTCTTAGATACCTTCATAATTCATTGATGGTATCTTAATTCATGGATTTAACACTTACTCTATTTATTCACATGTGCTTGTTAACACAAAAGATACATAACTAAAAGGACTTTAAAACTAAAAAGACTCAAACATAACTAAAATAAAGAAATTGGTAGGTTAGGTTGCCTCTTGCCAAGAGTTTTGTTTTTAAGTCTTCAGCTTGGCTTTTTAGTGCAAACGCAAGGTGGGTCCTCATACTTCTTTTGGGGCTCAAATCCTTTAGCTCCCCAACTCATGCTTGATTCTCCTTTTTCATAATTCTTCCTCTTTCTCACGCAACTACCTTGTTCAAATTCTTTCTCTTGATCCAACCCCCATTATCCTTCCTTTGATTGCTGAAGTCGTTCCTTAGCTTAGAGTACTACTTTCCTTTCTTTATTTCTAAGATAATTACTTTCTCTTTCATGTCTAATATAGCTCCCCAAGTATCTAAAAACAATCTCCCAAAAACTAAGGGTTGCTCTTCATCTTTCATATCCATCACTATGAAGTTACACGACAAGTCACATGGTCTAACACTGATGGGTATGAAGTGAAGTTTTCTTAAAGGTTTGATCTAACCTCTATTGATGGTTCAGATGTAGTATGCGCTTATCTTCATGAAATTCTCTAATTCTATTTCCCTCACAGTTTTCCCTAACATTTAATTATCTAATGCTCCAGTATCCAAAAGCACTCTTAAGGAAAACTTATCTAGTATAGTACATGGTATGGTAAATTTCCTTGGATTGTCTAATTTACAGGGAAACTAGAAACTACTAGCACCTTTCTCCTCAAGTACCATGTTTACAATTTTAACTCATCAATATTAGGTTTCTCTTCTAATCTCACTTTGCCTTCCTGTTTAGATTCAAATTTCCCTAAGTTCTTCTCCTTAAATTCATCCATTTCCACACCTTCACATTCTCTAGGATCCTCTTCCTCACTGATGCCCCTCATTCTAGTTGTCTCCAAATCATATACATCATCATCACTAAGTGCTTCTTCTTTAATTTCCTCTTCACTTAGATCCACCTCAGTTCTATTATCAGGACTCTTCCCAACTAGAGCTATTAGCTACTCTTTTGTAAATTCTTCTACATCAATCATAGCCAGTAATTGTTCTCTTGTAAATATTCCTTCTCTACTAAGTTTATCTTATTCCTCAATGAGGTATTCTAAGCTTAAATACTCACCTCCAAACACTTGTTTCCCACTAAAATAAAACTCCTTTTGCCTTACAATAGCCTCCTTATTATTCCCACTGGATGTTCCAGCTTGATCTCTCGAATTTTGTTCTGTATTGCTAGGTAATTGTCCTAAGAGTCTTTTGACCATATTCTCATTGTATTTTATCATCCATCTATTTATGTCCTACAGTATAGCCTCTGGTACATTCATTCTTGCATCATATTTCTGAATGAAATTCCTTAATACTTGCTTAATGGTCTCTCCCTTTAAACTTTGTGCAAGTGGAGGTGGAGGCAATGACTGGTATTGGCCAGCTTATATCTTAGGTCCTTAAAATCCTCTATTATATCCTTTTCCTTAATTACCTTCCCATGCCAAATTAGGATGGTCTCTCTAACCTAGGTTGTAAGTGTTTGAGTAAGGGTTATAGTTTCTCTATCTTAGATTAAAATTCCCCATTACATTAATTTGTTCTTCCTGATTGTCTTTTAGTGGGATAAAAGGGTTCCTAACTTGACAATTTGTGCTTATATGCCCTATTCCACCACTTGTATCACAATATTCATAAGTTTGCTTGCTTCTACTAGGGATGCTAACTTGTTTGGCTTTTTCTATTTGAGTAAGCTTTGCGGTAAGTGAGGCAACTTGCTCTCTGATGCATTGCCAGTCAGTGATCCCATTACTCGCATGTGCCTCCAAGGCCTCCAATCCCTATCTTAAAGAATTCTCTCTTAGTAACCTACTAATGATGAGAAACTGTACATCGAAGAAAGGTGGTTGAACTCCTTGAGCTCCCTACATTGTCATACATTGATCTATACGCTCGGTAATGATGATGTCGACCATTTCTTTGCCGAGGACCCTGTACCGAGTACTTTGACAAACTGCTACTAAGAATATATTGCTGAATGACGAGAGACTCACTTAAACGGCTAAGTAGTTTCTCTTGGCATACCACCATTTCTCTTGTCCTAGCCCCTTTAATGCCGTAACATTTTAACCCTTCCCGCTTGTTGTGCTCAAAGAATATTCGCATGGGACTAATGATGCACTACTAGCTGTCCACCTCGTCTAACATTTAACTACTTTTCCATTTTTGGATTGTTGTCCTTTTTACCCTTTTCATATGTACTAGGAATCCCCTTTTTGTAAATATTTTCTTATAATTTCTTTATTTGTAATGCTGCCCTAGGGACTTACTATAATTAGTCCTTTTCTCTTGTAAGCCAAGATAACTTAGATCTTAATACTGAATACTTTGTTGTTATAAGACAACCCTCTTCAAGTCCATACCCCTTACACTCTTATCTAATCTTGCCAAGTAGCTCAGGATTAATGGCGAATAGACCTTGACATCAACTTGTGCATCATATCAAGTGAGGTGTCAAGTCGTATTGTATTCGTTGATGAGTCACATCCTCCGAGTATTTTCACGTCAGCTACTCTTGTTCAATTGTGAACCGTTTCCCTCTAATTTTCTTTAATATCTCGAAGGACCCATTTCAGTTCAATTCTGTTCCAGTAAGTCTCAGTAATAACTGAGCTCCTAGGCACATCACTCTCTAAGTCAACTTAATTCTTCCTCTTGACTTATACTTGCTACCCTCTTACATTGAGCTCTCTCATAATGCAAACCATGGGCATGTGAAGCCATTTGTTTGAACATATCATATGCGTCTTCAGCACTTTTGTTCATTATACTCCCCTTTGTAGTAGCATTGACCATCATTCTCAATTGATTTCTAAGACCATTATAGAAGGTGTTCATAATACTTCACATGCATAAGCCATGGTGGGGACATCTCGTCAATAATGGTAAACTGTCTAAACTTTCAAAGAATGACTCTCCATCAAACTATTTAAACATAGAGATATCATTTCTAATTTTCATTGTTTTATCGGTAGGAAGAAATAAGACAAAAACTTCTAGACCAAATCCTCCCGTATCATGATAGAATCAGGTTGTCAAGAGTTCAACCAACTTTTAGCTTAATCTCCTAATGAAAGTAGAAATAGCCTCTAGCGAATTGCATCATCGATTATCCCATTCGTCTTCATAGTAGCACACAATTGCAAAAAATTTTGAATATATTCATGAGGGTCCTCAGATGGTAATCCACCAAATTAATTAAGTTGCACCATCTAAATCAAAGTGGGTTTATGTTCAAAACTATTTACCTCATAGTTCGCCAAGTAATAGGTGGTGCAACCTCATTTAACTTGGAGAAATAGTATTCCCATAAAGCTCGGTTATTACCATTACCATTTCCATTTCCTCCATGTCCATTTACTCTATTTCCATTAATCCCATTTACATCACCTCCATTAAGGGGTTCTTGTTGATTCTCCATTTCTCTTAACTCCTCTCTCCTTTGTTCCTTAGTCAAAGTCTCATCTATTTCAAGGTTAAATTCCTCCACTAATTCATGTACTTCTCTTCACATACAAATCATTAATATTAATTTTTAATCCTTTCAAATCCAACCGAACCTACAAACTATAACCAATAAATATTTATGCAAGGAATTAAACAGCATACTTCCTAGCTTAGCACAAATCGGCTAGGGATAAATTCATCACTTTTTCAACAAAATCAATAGTAAAGTTTCAAACTTTACCTTTGAAGGAACTCAATTAGCCAACATAATAATAAAATAAGCTCAATTGAACAAGAGAACAAATAAAGATTGCAATTTTAACAACTAAGCTACTCAAAATTACTAGAATTTAAACTAAGCTACCAACTACACTATGCTACACTACACTAGAGTTGCACTAAGTCCTAGTCTCAGAGTCCTCAAAGAATCTGATATTAGCATAATTCCCTTTTCCCTAGCAATAGCGCCAAAAACTGACAAGCGATTAACAAAAATACTATGGATTTTTTAGGCACAAATTTTATAAATGGAAATTTTTGAAATAATGTCAAACCCTTAACTAATCAGTGTGCTGAATCATTTGTAGTAATAATATTGATGAGTATTCACCAGGTTGAATTCCTTAGGGAAAAGGGCTCATCCAAGTATCAGATTCTACCTACTACACTATTATAGGCTAACTGAATAAGAAGTAGAGGGTTGAAAATGAATGCAACTAAATGAGAATGAAATTTAAGAATAAATACAAATTCTAAAAGCATGGGCTTGTGACATGTTTCCAAAGTAGCGGTGAAGGTATGCTGTTAAGATATTAAGAATGGTTTTTAACTGAGTTTTAATGACACTCACTTGAGTTCGATCCTGGGTAAGGCACCTCACTTAACTATGTAACAGAAAATCTCCTCTTTGTCTCATTTCCCTATACGAATAACTAAATTACTTAACTCATGTCATAAGTTAAGTAATCTAGTCCTAGGAATTAGGAGGTCAATCTCCTCTCGGTCTCATAACTTGTCCTAACTCACTAAAACTGCATAACGCATTGTGAATTCAATAGGGAACACCTAATTTCCTCTTGATCTCATAAGTGTAAGAACCCATTACCGATATTCTATCAACTCATTGACTCAAATTGGGAACTACACAACTAATCTCCTCTCAATCTTACAATCACAAGGAAATCCATTAAAAATTTCATTAAAAAGCACCTCAAGGAGTCTCAAAGTAACATCAATCATCAAAATCCTATTTAAACACATATACTGATATCATAACTACAAGGTTACACCATCTGCCACATCGACATTATCACAAACCCACCAAAATCTACTTAGTTACACATAATATCAACAATGGCAACAATAAAAGATGGGAAAATAGCATAAAACTCCATGAATGAATAAGTAAAGATAGTGTGAACAAATGAACAAGAGATTATATGAAGAAACTTTAGTCACTACTCATTAAACTAACATAAATGTGCATTAAAATCATAAAAACAATCACTAAATGTCATAAACAAGGCAATTGAACAGTGAATCAGACAAGAAGCTCACAAATCTATACTAAGAAATGTCTAAAACCTAATTATAGCTCGCATTTTCAACTGCAAATGCAAGTATGTATAAATTTAGGCTATCGATTGATTTGTGGAAGGGTTTACCAATCAATTGGTAAGTACGTGTCGGCTTCAATTATTGCAATTACCGATCGGTTAATATGGTTGAATCAATTGTTGCTCATTCTCTTCATGAAACCAGCCTCTCCAACGATCGGTCGCTCAATAGGTCACCTTATCCCTAATGCTTTAAGGCATACCAATCTATCAGTAGGCCAAATTTACTAATGCCCTTCACTTTTGCCTCTTTGATCAAACAGTGGAGGTTACCAATACTATGGTAGCCCCTGTACACCTACATGTAGGATATAAAATGCATTAAATTCATTTAAAAATAATACTCTTTTATGCATTTTTAACAATTTTGCATAAGTTGGTCCATTTTGTGTATAAAGCCTAATTTCATGAAAAACTAACTAAACTTTGCAAGAATTTATGCACAAATGTAGGTTTTAAAGTTGGAAAAATTACGTATTTTGAGTTACAATCAATAGGCCATGTTCATCAAGAGAACCTTAGGATCTCTACTCTAAGCTATTATAAGAAGGAACGTTACTAATTGGGACTTATGCCTACTCATAATTGAATTTGCTTACAATAGATTAGTAGTACTATAGATAAGTCTCCATTTAATATTATGTATGGGCATAACATAGAAGTTAGGATCAGTCAGATACCTACTATAAGCTCAATGAAGGTAGATGTAGACGTTGTTAAAAGGGTTTAAGCACTTCAGAGGATATACCATAAGGTCATTAAGCAACTCAACAAATCTACCATCAATCTTAAACAACACAGCAAGAGAAGGAAGGTAAGGTAGTTCCAACTCGAGGACCTTGTATGGTGTACTTAAGGAAGGAGCAATCCTGAACCAAAGGTCAAACAAGCTCACCCTTAAAGCCTAAGGACTGTTCAAAGTAATTGAGAAGGTCAACAACAATGATTACCAACTCATTCTATGGTGTACTTAGGGGTTAAGTTTTTACTAGGGATTACCAAGTGTATATATGGGTCCTTCGAGGAATTCAAAGAAAAGGCAATGGAATAAGTTTAATGTAGCTATGTGAAGTAGCTTCATATGAATATGACAAATCGAAAAGCTCAACACAAAATCGACTATAACTTAACATGACTCATAAGTGATTGGATGAGGTCCACTCGCTACAAGCCCTAATTACGTTGAGGTTGATAAGAGTGCAAAAAGTAATCATGGAGGAAAGTGGTCACAAGAAGACATGAGTGTATATTCAACATATTAAAAAAAAAAAAAAGATAAACTGGCTACATTCCTTAAAACTATTTATAGTAAGTTTCTAGGGAAAAAGATGTAAGTGCAAATTCACATTAGTGGGAATGTTCTAAAATTATGCTAAGATCAAAAGAATGGGTATAAATGACATAATACCAAAAGGATAATGGTACAACTCTTGACAAGTACAAAATAGAAAGTGGACACCTATCAAATTTCCACTGGGAAGTATATTGCAAAGATTTGTACTATAATGACCCAATCAAAACTATGCCCATCAAGGTATTATCCACTTTAACATAAATGTTGCACAGTTTTCTCTCTTAGTGCAGTAGTTTCTTAGGAAGTCAACTATCTTAAGATTAACCTAGCTTGAGCATACTTAACTTTGGAGTTCTAACATACTTCAACTTACTACACCAAAAGGCGTCTTGATAATTATAGTTCCATTACCTAGTATTAAGGAATATTACAATTACTCCCTTTATAGAACTGATGTGCTAATTACAATTCCACCGCCTAGTATTTAAGAGATATTACAATCACCCCCTTATAGAACTGACGTCCTAGTCAGTTTTGTTACATAGGTTTAGAATTACCACCAAGCAAGGACCCTACCTTATTGGTTGGCAAACTACTCTAATACTACTTATAATGACCTAACCATAACTCCTTCCACCAAGGCATTGTCTACTTTGATGTGAACATTGTATAATTTTGTCCCTTATGGTAGTAGCTTCTTAAGGGATCACTTATCCTTGATTGATCGAGTCTAAGCACATTTAACTTTGTAGTTTCAACATACTCCAAGTCGCTACACCAAAAGATATCTTGATGATTGGAATTCCATTACTAAGTATTAAGGGATATTACATAAATAGTAGGAAAGAATGAGGATGAGGCTAGGTTGAGCTAGTATAAGTCAGGATTGTAGCAAATAGGGCAGCTAGATTGTAAGGGACCATGGAGAAGGACAAATAGTAGCTTTAACGTGGCGACTAAGGTGTTTAACTTACTTGTCAAGTTGTTAAGGAGGTTGACAAGATGTCTTAGGATAGGTTAAGAGGCTCAAAGAAGAGTATACAGATCAAAGTAAGAAGAAATTTAGTGCAAAAGTAGGTTGACTAGGAACTTAAGCTCATCTTTGGCAAGTAAATAGGATAAGATTCACTTGGCTTACCCCTAAAGCCCTTGGAACTTGCTTAAGTCAAGGGTTTGGGACCAAAGCTTGGCTTGAAATGGTAAGGGTCCCATCAGCTCCCTAAAGATGTTAGAGATTTAACCCTAAATCGAGTTATTTTTCAATTTTAGCATTTCTGGCACATGAGAAGTCAAATCAACTACATTGAAGGTTAATGACATGCCATACCCATCTGATAACTCTAACTTGAAGGTGTTGTTATTGATCTTTCGAATGACTCTAACTTTAAGTTGAAATATTCCATTTGCCCGAGGAGAAAGTTTGCTAACTATTCTATTTGGGAATCAATCCTTGCTCAAATGGACCTAAACTAAGTTACCGGGGTTGAAAGTGATAGCCTTCGACCTTTCTTACCTAGCATTTTCTACTTTGGTGTAGTCTTAACAATTGCTCCTAAATCTTCTTGTACAGTCTTTGGAACTCAACTCGTTTTACTCATAAACAATCATCCTTTGAGGTCGGACTAATAATCATGTCTAGAGGAGGCTTCGTTTAACTTCGTACACTATCTTGAAAGGTGATCTTCGTATTAAAATGTGGGTAGACTTGTTATATGTGAACTCAACTATTTGTAAGCAAAGCCCCTATCCATCAAGTTCTTCCCTATAGTAACTCGAAGCAAAGCTCTTAATGTCTAGTTGACTGCCTCAATTTTGCTATCTGTCTAGGGATGGTAGGAAGCACAATAAACATCAACTTTGTACCAAGTTTTCTTTATAATGTCTTCCAAAAGAAGTTCGTATAATTTAGAATCTTGGTTTGACACTTTGTCGCATGTTATTTCTTGTAAAAAAATGTTAGCAACATGTAAAGCATCATCAAACTTATGGTAAGGGATGAAGGGGCTCTTTTTGCTGGATCAATTAATACAACCAATATTGAATCATGCTTCCAATCTATTTTGGGTAATCCGAACACAAAATTTATGCCTAGATCGATTTGAGGCTGGTTAAGTTTAGGAAGGAGTGTGCCTTCACCATATAGCTCCTTCCTTCCCTTAGCTTGATTACATAACTTACGGCCTTGCAAAATTTTGTGAATGCCTTTCATCATCCCAAGCTAAAAGAAATGCTCCTTTAATAATTCATACATCCACTTCTCCTTAAAGTGTCTAGCCAAACCTCCTAAATGGGCTTCTTGAACCAACAATTCCCTTGTCAAGTTGTTTAGGATGTACAACTAACCTTTCTTAAATAAATAACCTTGGTTTAGGTAGAAATTGTCTATAGCAACTCCTACTTAGCACCTAGTCACAATGGATCCAATGTATGCATCTTCCTCATACTGCTCAGTTAGTGTTCCAAACTCAAATATCCTTGTTAATAAAGTTATAATCATTACAATTTGTTGAGATAAGGCTTCTATCGTATTCTTAGTATTTCCCTTCTTATATTTGATTATGTAGGAGAAAGATTCTAGGAACTTAACCCACTTTACATGTTGCTTGGATAACTTCTACTAACCTTTAAGGTATTTGAGGAACTCATGGTCCATGTATATAACGAATTTGCGAGGCAGAACATAATGTTGCTATGCTTAGAGAGCTCAAATAAGAGCGTAGAATTCTTTGTCATAAGTAGAGTAGTTTAAGGTGGCTATGCTAAGTTTCTCACCAAAGCATGTAATGGGTTGTCACTCTTGCATCGGTACTACGCCAATGCCTATGACAAATGCATCACATTTAAGCTTAAATACTTCGTCAAAATCTAGTAAGGTTAACACTAAAGCTATTGTCAACTTTTCCTTGATCTCATCAAAAGCACATTGAACTCTCTCCATCATAGTTGTCAAAATCATGAGTCAACCATATGATTCTATGTATTTATGATTTTATGATATTTTTCTTGGTAAAAATGGATATAAAATCATTTTAGTGCAAGATTTCACTAGAATTATGAACTTTGATATACAATTCTACAAGCTTACCATTTTGCTGGTTTTATACGATTTTATAAGATTTTGTTGATTCTACACATTTAAATGAATAATAAAATCATAATTTCAACAACCATGCTCCATCCATTTAAATTTTGAGGTCTTCATGGTCAACTTAATTGATGAAGCTACAATAGTACTAAAATTATGGATAATTTCTTTTAAAATGAGGCATGACCTTAGAAACTCCTTAGGTTTATAGCATAGCTATTCAAGCACAACTTCGATCTTCTCCCCATTGACTTGAATCCCTCCTCTTGACATAACATATTTGAGCACCACTACTTCTTTTTGGGAGAATGTACACTTCTTTAATTTTCCATGTAATTGCTTAGCTCAATGGATGTTAAATACAGATCTCAAGTACTTGACATGGGCAAATGGTTCATTGAAGTACACTACAACACATTTTTTTTTTTTGTGCCAAAGATCTCAACACTTGATTCAAGAGCAGCATAAAAGTGCTTAGCTCATATGTAAGCCCTAATGATCACCAACCATATATAGAAGCCATTCCTTGTTCTAAAAGTCATCTTCAATTCATCACCTGACCTTATATGGATCTAGTGATAGCTGCTCTTCAATTCAATCTTCGAAAAGAACCATACACAATGAAGCTCTTTGGCATGTCATCCAACCGAGGTATGGGATATTGATACTTGATAGTATCTTGTTTATGGCTTAGCTATCAATGCACATATATGAAAATATGTCCCTCTTCGAAACTAACAAGGCAGGCATGGAAGGGCTTAAGCTTTCTTGAACATACCCTTTGTTAATGAGCTTATCCACTTGCTTATAAAGCTTAGCAACCTGCTTAAGATTAAGTCGATAAGCTAGTCAGTTTGGTAAAGTGGCTCTAAGTTAGAGATTTGTGTAATGTTTGATCCCTCTCATAGGGGGTAGTACCTTCAATAACTCATCAGAGAATAGATACTTAAACTACTTAAGTAATGTTTGTACTTCTTCGAGTAGGGTCTCAAACTTCCCTCAACTCTAATAGCCTCTGAACTAGTAAGTACACAAGTCCATCCAATCTAGTCACTTTAGTAAACTTAGCTTAAGAGAGTACTAAGGACTTCTTCTTGATGGCTCAAGATATTTAAGCTTAGGCTTCTTAGACTTCCTTGAACTTGTTAGAGATAATATAACTTTCTTCCTATCCTTATGGAACGTATAGAGATTGGAGTGAGAAGGAAGTTAGTGAAAAAGTAAGCCCATTAGAAATTTGGACTCATCCTTAGCTAGTGGATGGGATAAGATTTGCTTATCTAACCTTTGGAGCCTTGCTCAGGTTATAGGTTCGAAGGTTGGTGCTTAGCTTGAAATGGCAGGGGTCCCATCAATCTGTTAGAAGGATACGGGATCTCTACTATATCCAATGCTGCCAACTTAAGCCCTTATGTTGTAGAAGAAGAGGATTAGTAAGAAATCCACTCAGATTTGATCACAAATCTTTTATAAACTAGAGGGGATGATATCAATCAGGTCTCCAATCTAATCATGTGATCTAGAGCTCAAGGTTTGATGAATTTGGCACACCAAGTCCTTACCCTTCAAAGTTTTGCTTCAAGCACCTAACTTGCACCAACCACCGAGCTTCTATACATCTTCACTCTTTCATGGATAGTGGAGTCCAACCAACTTGCCAACATGAACAGCTTGGTCATTACATCCAAAGGTTTTATTGATCTATTTCCAAGCCATTTGTAACATTAGCCGACTTGTTTGAAGGTTGTCTAAGGCTGCTCACTTTTCATGAAGATTTTTCCTTTAGCACTAGAAATGCAAAAGCAACTTCCATTCAATATTTAACACATATTTGTTAGCATTGATTCCCATTGTACAACTACAACAGCATATTCTTTTACTCTTATCTCATTTAAACCTTTTTGGAACTTTCTTTTATTATGTATTTTCCAATTTAGTCATTATATTTTCTTTATGTAAACCCTAGAAGGATATTATAAATATACTCTTTTTGTAATTAACCCAACAAGTTAATTGATATTTACTTTATTTTCCTCTAATTCTTACAAGTCTTATCCTCTCAAGTTTAAGATATTCTTCTCAATTCTTTAAGCAAAGATTGTAGCAAGTGCTCTTAAACGAGACTTGCAGTTTAAGTTTATGTATGATTTATGGTGCATAAAATCCATAAGCTAGATTACAAGTTTAGCTTTACCCCACATTAATCCCACTCCTCTTTCAACCTTAGCTAGGTTCAAATCCACCCTTTACTATATTTAAGTGATATCCTCATGTGTATAGTTCTCGATGCATCTCAATCTATGTAAACTTCGCTTTAGTACTTGTATCTTAGTTACTGAAACCTATTTTGTCACTATACATACTTAACATTAAATGCATACCCTTGCAAATTGACTCCTCAAAACTATACAAGTGTATAACATAAAACCCATCGGGTTATATATGTACATGTCAAACCTAAATTTTTCTCGATTTTCAATATTTTTTTTTTTAACCTGACCAATATTGAACCCTATACTCATTCAATAAAGATCCTTGACTAAAGATTAAGGAAAACTTGATTTTCTTTTTAACTTTGAGAATTTTTTAGAGTTATCACTCGATCGGAGTTGGGAAGAAAAGTTAAGTTATAACTAATTTGGTGGATTGATTATAACTTAGCTAATGGTCTTTAAAAAAACCAATTTTTGAAAAAAAGATTTTAGAATTAGATATCTTGAATTTGGGGGTTACCTTATTAAACCCTAATTAGGTACCACTTTTAACTTTCCAAAATTAATTTTATTTTTTTAAATACCCATTTTACTAATTCTAAACTTATAGTTAAAGAAAATTAATTTATGTACAAAAAGGAATAAGAAAATAAGAAATTAAGTTTATTTATAAAAGGGAAAATAAAAAGAATTTCCCATTTTAAGTCGCCTCGTAGGTGCCTCATACTCTCTAATAAGGATCAAACTTTTTGTAGTTTGTTTGGTCTAATTTTGACAAGTAATCAAGTTTATTTTTTTAATCATATTTTATCTTAGAAAATTTCATAGGAAAAGGCCTTACTTTTTTGAAGGTTTATAAAAAAAAAAAAAATCTAAAGAAATTCCCAATTTTTTAGAAAATATTCACTTTTTTTTATTTTTCTAATTGAGAAAAGAAATTCTTTTTTAGAAATTTTTATTCTTTCTTTAAAAAAGAAAGAAAAGAAAATGTTCCTTTATGAAAAAATTTACATTAGCCTTATTTATTAAAAGAAGGTTTATATATATGTATATATATATACATATATTACTTAAGACAATATCAAAATAAGAGAAAGAGAAAGATAAGATAAAATAAAATAAGAAAAGAAAATAGAACATAAAAGAAAGAATCGAACCTACACTTTAGGCTTGATTCGTAGTCAATGGTTGAGTTTTTGAGTCAAATCAGGTCGGTTTCAAAGTTATGTCAATTTGTAATGGAAGAAGAAGGTAGCAATTAAAACTACGATCCAAGGCAGTCTCTGATGCATATTGCAAGTGGGTGATTGAAGATTTTTGAGTTTTTAATTGATGAAAGAAGGATTAGTGATGGTGTCATTGCTTAAAGCGACTATTTGAGTGGTGTTGGTGGTGGTTGGAGTTGGTTAAAGAGAGAAAGTTGAGATTGGGATCATTCCAGAGTCAATTGAAAAAGACAAAGAGTGGTTTTGGGGTTTTTCAAATTTAACAAAGCTTCTAGTGATGATAGTTTTTCTTGAAAACTTCAAAACAAGAACTTTTTTAAGAGAGAGAAAGGAGTTAGGTTAGAGAGAGAAAGTGAAATAAAGTGGACATAGAGAATGTTTTGAGTGATTGTTGATGATGGGAAGTTCAGTTTGAGGTCTCGTTTATATTGTAGGAGTTTAGGTTAAGCATGGCAAGTCCTTAATCGCCATTAAATTCAAAGATGTGCATAAATGGGTTTGATTCAATTTTGAAGAAGATTGCTCGATATTTGTTGAAACAATTTAGTTAAATGTGATCCCTGAATGTTCTCTTTTGCTTAAGAAACTTCAACCTTTCATTAAAGGCTTGAATCAAGCAAATCCTCATCGGAGCAAAATCTGCACTTTTGAAGTTTTTTCAAATTTCAAGAGGCTTTTTGACCCATTTAATGATCGTACATGGATGCATTCTTGGGTACCTTTCATAGAATCCTAAATAATCTTGACAATTTCACCATTATTTTGGTGAAATCATAGAGAAAAATTAGTGAAAAATTGAAGCAAAATGGGGAGCTTAGGAAGGAAATTCTCATGAGAACAAGAGGATTAACTTGATGAAGACAATGAATAGTAAATAGATGACAAATCACAGGCTTACATGTAGCACATGGAGAGAAGTAAAAAAAGCAAGAAAAAGAAATGCGCACTAATGCACTCGTGGGATTCGAACTCGAACCTCTCGTTCACATAAGTAGCCTCCATACTAGCTACGTTAGCTTTCATTCACAATATATGCTGTAAACCAATTACCTTTATGCAATTTAAATGGCCTAAACCAAATTTAAAACAACAAATACAGTTCAGGCTAAATTAAATACCTAATTGATCGGTTGTCTATGAATTGAAAACACTAATATTACGCCCCAAAAGCCTATTATGCATATATTGAAAAATATTTTCAAAATGAGCATGATGCGATGGATTTTCAAGTTTTGGTTTGTATTTTATCCGGTTAATTCAAAATGAATTCCTTTATAAAATAATTGATTTAAATATAATTGATGCCTTATTTAAAGCCATAATTAGCTTAAATTGATTATATTTTCATGACAAAAATATAAATAACTTAGACCTTTGGTCAAAATATTTGGATTTATTTAAAAAAAAGTCTAATATTTTCAAATATAGCTCAAAAATTGATTAAATCACATATGCACAATTGACTTTTAAACACACTTAGATCCTGAAACATCAAACAATCTATTAAATAAGACCCAATGACCCTTATTTTCTAAACAATTTTTTTTTATATTTGAATTTTTCAATATTTTGTAGTTTTCTATTTTTTTTTTCAATTTTCTTTGTATTTTTTAAAAATTTTATTATTATTTTTAAAATTTTCTAATTAAGACCCTTTTCCTTTATTTTGGAAAGAAAAAAACTAAATTATGTAAGAGCAAAAATGGGGTATATACAGTACATGATGCAAAAATCCTACCAAAACATTCTAAAGGTAATTCTCAACATGCTCTACTTCACAAGCCCATGCTTGTGTTATTCTTTAGCTTACTCTTCAATGCTTGAGGTTGGAAAACTACCCTTTTGGCTCAAATTTAGAGCTAAGTAAGCATAAATAAAGCATAATATTCATAATCTAAACAATTATGACAAATGAAGTAGTTATAAAACCAAATTTACATCCTATAACCCAGTTACAAACTTTAAATGACTTTATCATATACTGATGCCATGCAAATGCATATGAAACTAAAATGCACTAGTTAGTATCTTTTATACTTAGGAGAGTTGTTAAAGACTTAAAGTACTTAATTGAGAGGGTCGTGAAAGGCTCAATGAGTTCAACTTAAAGAGTTGCAGTAGACTCGGTAAACTTAAGTTAGAGAATTGCAAAAGACACAATATGCTCAACCTAAAGAGTTACTGAAGACTCAATATGCTCCACTTCGAGAGTCATGGAAGACTCAATATAATTAACTTAGAGAGTCATAAAAGACTCATGCCAGTTGATAACCAAGAACTCAATTCAAACTTAATAAATGTGACCCTTAAGACTAATGTCCATGACTTCATTTCCAAAATATGACCTCTAGGTCCTTCATACTATGCTATGAACACAACCATGTAGTTTCCAAATGTAGAAATAGATCCCAAACAAGACAAACTTTTGAGATAATCAATTGGTCACAAATTCTCATTCAAGCATGCTCTTGAAACAATCAAGCATAGATCCATGGCAATCAACTGATAACTTAAGAGTGGCTAAGCAACTCTAAACCAGTTATAAAATATCAATAAATGGTTTTATTTTGGAGTTACTTCAATAATGTCTTGCATGAATAGAACACACCAAGGAATCGGTACATATTACATT
This sequence comes from Lumnitzera littorea, assembly GCA_024138015.1. Lineage (NCBI taxonomy): Eukaryota > Viridiplantae > Streptophyta > Magnoliopsida > Myrtales > Combretaceae > Lumnitzera > Lumnitzera littorea. The sequence goes on along the minus strand of JAMXBB010000012.1, from coordinate 67,007,589 downwards.
AATAAACACTTCATTAGTTCATATCCAACTTTAAGGATTAGACATGAGGCTATATACTCCAACCAACAACATTACAAGTATAAGCAATGATAAGTCTAGATTTTAACAAAGTAAAATCTCTTAGATACTCACCTAATATAGTACTGAGCTTTCAATAGGTGATGATTTTGTGATTCTCGTTTTTCTTTATATTTTTTTTTTTCACTTTTAATAAAAGTAAAGAAGAATACATCTTATTTATTTTTTTTAAAAAGAAAAACTTAAAAAAGGGAAAAATAAGGTATTTAATTTTTTAAAGTCGCCTCATAAGTACTTATGTATTCTTTAGTAGGGATTAAACTTTCTATAGTTCATTTTTAAATAACTTTAGTGAGTTGGTTTTATTTTAATTTTTCTTTTTTGAAAACTGGTTGAGTTTACATCTTTTGGCCATTTTTATTTTTATTTGAGAAGTATTCTAAAAGAAAGGGTCTTCATTTTTCAATATTTTATTTCTTTGGAAAATTATAAAAAAAAAGGCACTAATTTTGAGAAAGGTTTATTGATTTTTTTTTTTTTAAGAAATGATTTTTTCTAGGTGACAAAAGTTTATATATATCTTTTTATTTTTTATTTTAAGTCAAAACATACTCTTTATATTTGTTTATTTTTCAATAAGTAGGAAATGAATTTAAATAAAACAAAATAAGTAAAGTAAATAAGATAAGATAAAAATAAGGGGCCGGACTAGGGATTAGGAGTGCAGGTTAAGATGTGGATCCGCATTAGACTTGGAGTGGGTTCGTAGTGCTCCCATGTTGATGCAATGTATTCTAACAATTGAGTGAAGACTTGATTATTAGTATATTGATCAATCCATCTAGCATGGATTGTCTTTGGTTAGGCATACGTGAGATGCACGTGAGACAAAGTTAGGGGTGGTTTTTAATGGTGGATGTGCTTCAAGTCGATTTAGACACCAAAACGAGCAGGAAAAGACGTTTCATATGTTTCTCATTGGGGATTGTGGGCTTATTATAAGTGCTGCAACCAAAAGGGTAGTGGTTAAAAGTAGCCGGTTGTTGGTGGTGGTGCTCAATTCAAATGGTGACTATTAGAGGTAAATGGATGGTAAGGACTTGGGGTTTTCAACCACTACAAACGTGGCTGTAGTGGTAGATTTGAATGAGAGTCATTAGACGTGGTGGTTTTAGGGTATGACCAATGGGTTTGAAACCTTAGTTAGCCATCAAAGCTCTTAAGGGGCACAATAATAGCCGTGGATGGTGTTTACTAAAAGCTTAACTCATGAAGAAGCTCATTATAAGATTAGTTTTGCTTGAATTACTAAGAATTTGAGCAAAATCTAGAGAGAGAAATAGCTATTCAAGCTATAGAGAGAGAGAGCTTGATTGTATATGTTTGAGTGTGTCTTGATAAGCATGATGCTTAAGAATGGATGCTTGAGTCCTATTTATACTAGTTAGAGCTCAAATAGACATAGAAAGCTATTAAACACATTGAATTCAAAAAATCTTAGTAAACAGATTTTGACCGATTTGATTTTTGAAATTAATAAAAAAGATTGCAATTATTGACCAAAATGTACTCCTTAAGCCTCATTCTTACTTAATTTAGCATTTGGAAGCTTCGAAAATAATTGTAATAGCTTAAATCAAGCATAGTCAAGATTAAGCTTTAACTTTGGGTTCAAGTTTTTCTTAATTTTCTAAGGCTGATTTGTCTATGTAATCATATGAATCTAAACACAAACAGGGTTGGATTCAAGAGTAGGTCATGTCTAGCATAGTTTCCATCATTAATTTAATGGAAATTGTGTGCAAAACATAAGAAAAATCAAGGCAAAATGAGGTGGTAGAATTGTTCTTGCATGAGAAAAAGAGAGAAAATGAGGGAAAGGAAAGGAAAAAGGTATTGTGGTGCCATGTCAGCCATGTGGTCCAAACAACAATTGCTATTTGTCAATGATAAAATGTGGCCAAATAGAAGATTGCCACATACCCCTGGCAGATGGCAAAAATAAATGGCATAAAGTATCTTTTATAGGAATCAAACCTAAAACCTTTTACTCCTTCCAATGCTAAGACCAAATATGGTACCAATGGGCTAGTTAGCTTATGCCTTGTTTATTTATACAAAGGAAATACATACAAGGGTTTTGGCAATGGCTAAATTTGAATTTAAATCTGTCCAACCCAAAAACCATACCCAACCTAAGTCCTTATTATTCTAATATAAGATTTTATCCTGTTGTCTTAAAGACTTTTCCTAAATTTTGCTTTTTTTTTTATTTTGCAATTTTCAACTTTTTTTATATTTTCCCATTTTCAATCTTCTTGTGCTTTCCCTTAATTTTCTAACTTTTAGATTTTTTTCAATTTTTCAATTCTTTTTGTATTTTTTTATTTTCCCATTTTTTGGATTTTAGGAATTTCTTGTATTTTTCTAAAATTTCTAATTATTTCGTATTTTTCAAAGTTTTCTAATTTTGTTTTGTAATTTTCTAATTTTTTTTTTTTGTATTTTTCAATAAAGATACTTTTAAAACTAAAAGGAAATTTTAAAAACTACAAAGGGGGTACAAAAATCAGGAGGTCTATAGCTGCCCCTCTTTATAGTAAATTTTAAGTAAAACTTTATCATAAAAACAAAAAAGAAACACTATTTTTACCCTAAAAATAGTAAGGATTTGAGGTAATGAGGCTTTTAGTTCCTAAAAAGGAAAAAAGGTTCTCACCAAAAGATCAATTAAAATTTAGAGGAGCTTATAAGAATGGGTAGTTCATTTGAAAGGGGTCGAAAGGGCTCTTTGGTGAGCTAAATCACTCTAAGAAGAGATCAAGCTCCTTTTAGCAATCTCTCAATCCTAAAGGGGATGGATAGCACTAAAGACTATCACAAAGGTTGAGGCAGGCTCTTTCATGAGCTAATTTGCCTTATCAACGGGCTAGGCCCCTTTTGATAAGCACATAATCCTAAAGAGGATGGATAGTATTAAAGAATATCATAAGGGTTAAAGAAGGCTCTTAGTGAGCTAATTCACCTTAGAAAAGGGTCAGTTTCCTTTTGACAAGTTCACAATCCTAAAGGGGATGGTTAGTATTAAAGAGTATCTTAAGGATCGAAGAGGGCTCCTTAGCATGCTGATTCACCTTAAGAGGGGGTTAGGTTCCTTTGGACAAGTTCACAATTCTAAAGGGGATGGATAGTATTAAAGGTTATCTTAAAGGTAGAAGAGGGCTCCTTAGCAAACTAATTTAACCTAAGAAGGGGTCAAGCTCCTTTTAGCAAGCTCACAATCCTAAAAGGGATGGACAATATTAAAGACTATCCTAAGGGTCATAGAGGGCTCCTTAGTAAGCTAATTTGCTATAAGAATGGGGTAGGCTCCTTTTTACAAGCTTACAACCTTTAAGGGGATGGATAGTATTAAAGACTATCCTAAGGATTAGAGAGGGCTTCTTTGAGAGCTCATTTTCCTTATCAAGAGGATAAGCTCATAACCCTAAAGGGGATGGATAGTGTTGAAGGTTATCCTAAGTGTCGAAGAGGGCTCCTTAACAAGCTAATTTACCCTAAGAAAGGATAGGCTCCTTTTGACAAGCTTACAATCCTAAAGAGGATAGACAGCACTAAAAACTATCCTAAAGGTAAGAGAGGGCTCCTTGATGGTCTAATTTGTGTTATGAAGGGATCAAGCTCCTTTTAGCGAGCTTACAATCCTAAAGGTGTACATAGTACTACAAACTATCTTAAGGGTTAGAAAGGGCTCCTTAATGAGCTAATTTGCTCTAAGAAGGGGTTAAGCTCCTTTTGATGTGCTTACAATCCTAAAAGGGATGGCTAGCACTAAGGACTATCTTAAAGGTTGGATAGGTCTCCTAGGTAAGCTAGTTCACCTTAAAAGGGGTCAAGCTCCATTTGATGAGCTAATTGTCCTAAAGAGAGAGATAGTACTAATGACTACCTTAAGAGTGGAAAGGGTTATTCTCCTATTGGAGTACTCTTAATCCTAATGACTATGTTAGTGAAGCTTACTAAGGAAAACTAAATAGGATGTAATTTTCTTTTAGAACTTTTATTGAAGGGAAAAGATGTTTGTTGGGGGGACAATCTTAAGGGAAGAAGGTACCATTTTGGATGGACAGGGAAAATTAATTCTATAAACTCTTTTGGATTTTAATAACTCACCATCTTAAATTGATGGGTTTTAAAAATCTGATCACTATCTTGGACTAATGTGACTTTTAGTTTACCATCTTAAATTGATGGTTTTTTTGTCTCACCATCTTAGATTGATGGGCCTTTTGTTTCACCATTTTAGATTGATGGGTCTTTTGTTTCACCATTTTAAATTGATGGATCTTTTGTTCTTTGATCAAATTCTAATTCTTTGGGAACCATAAGATGTCAAAAATTCGATGATTTAGACTAATGCGAAAGAGTGCTAAATGAGACCAACTTTAAGGGTTGATTGGGACTTTCAAGGGCTAAGCCCTTTATAATGTCTTGAAAGAAAGTTGAGCCACTAAGGCTACTTGACTTAGTCGTTAGGGACTTGATTTAGGAGGATTTGATGCTGTAATGGGAAAAACTTGAAAAAAAGTGGCCAAAAATGGCTCCTAAAACATTGAGAAGAATGAGTAGAGAGTATTGACTTGGATTGTAATTATTAACTTCGAAATTTGCATGAGATAAGAAAAATTTTCGACATTGGCAACTTGGGCAAGTTCAAAAGATCAAGCCACTATGGTTACTTAGATTAGACATTAGGGACTAGGTCCCTTGAGTTGTCAAATTAGTTGACAAGGATTAGATGTGTTTGAACTTAAGCCACTAGAATATTAAGAAAAGCACCACTAAAAACTCTAAGGACTTTCTTTTCTTTTCTTTTCTTTTTTCTTTTTTTTTTTTTTGACAAAACTCCTAAGTGGGAAATGTTTCAGGAGAAATCCCTATTTTCTCAACTCATTCCAAGTTGAGGTAGACTCATTACTTTGTTTATCAACCCTTTGTGTTCTCTAAATCTCTAGATTTTATTGTTTTTACCCAATGTAGCGACATTCCAATGGGCTACTTTTGCTTTTTTAAGGGATCATTTATTGGCGAACTTTTATTCTTTATCCATCTTTGCTCATAGGAGCACTTTAGTCATTATCTTCAAATAGTGGCTCTTCAAAAGTAAAGGTATTCTCTAGAGATTCTAGTAGATCTACATTTTCATTAACCATATCAAGATGGTCAATATCAACTTTATGAAAGCCCTTGTCCAAGTCTATCACTTTATCTCCTTTTACCATATAGAGAAAGTTGTATATGTCACCAATAACCTCGTTCTTCCTATCAACCTCATCATTACCCAAAAGAAGATCAAATCTAATCCTACTTCGACAGTTACTTAGTTATCCCAAAACAAGATGCTACTATACTAGACAAATAGTCTCTATTTTTGTTTTTTTTTTTTTTTGGTAGAAGCCTTCTCAAAAGATTTTCTTGGCATGAAGGGTGTTGCCTTAGTGAGAGGAACTTGTATATTTAATGATTTGGGTAAATCTCTATAGCTTACATCATCAAACATATCATGTTGCTTATAGGAAAAAATGAAATGCTCCTTTAGGACACCTTTAGCCAACAGACATTGAAAGGCACCACATGGTTTACTCAAAAGGGATTTCGAGTCTAGGGAAATAAGGATAATTTAACTTTGTAGATTGGTTAGATTTCAACTCTTCTTAACAAACATTATTTCTATAATGGGGTGAAATCCCTAGACAAAATAATTTTTTTTCCTTTTTTTTTTTTTTTTTGAAAGATAAGTTGATGCACTTGAACTTGTTGGAATTGACCACTAAGGAATGGAAGGATTTTTGTTAATGGAGAACTAACTTGGATCATTCAAAATTTAGTATTGTAACCTACTTGGTGAATGAACTTCAAAAAGGGAGATCTAAAGCTAACCTAAAATGGTTGTTAGGGATTGACTATCTTATGAGGACAGTAAGGTTGCATCCCTTGATTTGTTGTTAAGTTAAGGCTACCGGCTTGAAAAAAAAGGATGATCATGGTCATTAAGACTACAAGAGATGAGATCGAATTATTGGAGTGAAGATGAGTGGCTAACAAAGCATGCAATAGTAAGTACTTTCAAAGACTTAAAATGGATTGCCTCAAAAGTTTTTAAAAAATTCTTTGCAAGAAAAGTCCTTTTCTTCTCTTTCTTCTCTATTTTTTCCTCTCTTTTTTTTTTCTTTTTTAAAGTTTGTTAATAAGTATAAATTCTTATCAAAATCCTTCTTTTCCTTGGTGACCATGTAGGGCACTTTACATCCTCTCAATTTCTAGAGATACTTTTTGTTCTAATACTATTAAGGCTAATTTGGTTATAATCTGATAATACCGTGGGCATGATGATCTTGATGATAGCTACCTTGTAACATAGAGTATATCTTTCCCATGGAAATGATAATGCATGATTAGTTTTGATTGAAAAGGACTTCCTCATATTTTCTTGGTTTGATTTTTGCCCTTGACCATTGTTTTGAAAATTACAATTCAATTTGTAAGTGATATACTCTAATCAATTTGTTAGTTATTTTTCAATTTAGTATTGTAATTTGGGCTTTTGGTCAAATGGTTTCAAGAAGGATAAATGAGAAGGCTTATTTTGAAAGAATTATTTATTTAACCTAAGCTTACAAGTCAAGAACTCTTTAGAAAAGATTAAGAGTATGCTTACCTTAGTTTCAAAGACAAATTTCAGTTAAGATAAATCATCTTCAATAATCAGAAGAGCCTTCATTAGATGTGGGTGGAATTATGAGTAGACTGAGTTTTTGTTATTTAAGATGAGTAAAAGGGTTTTGTGTATGTAACTTGGGATGGACATGTTTTTAGGGCTTCAAAATGTGATTCAAAAAGGGATACTAAGGCTTTGTGAAGTGTAATTTAGAAAAAGGGGGTATCAAGGCCTTGAGTTTTTTGGGTTCTTTAGGGCTTTGAGTCTACCTTCATTATGGATTCATGTTTGCTTTTCTTGTTAGAATAAGGTATATTTTTTAGGTTTTTCTTTTGCATTCAAGCCCAACTTTTTCTTTTGTTTTTTCCTTTTTTTTTCTTTCTTTTTTTATTTATTATTTTGCCCCACTCTTTTATTGTCTCCTTTCTCTTTACCTTTTTAGCCCTAAAGGTGAAATTATTTAGATCATGTGTATAGGGTTATTTCATGCTCTTCTTCATTTTAAAGTGAAAAATTTAATAGAAATAGAAATCATTTTTGAATTAATGTTATTAAAGTAAGCACAAACTCATTTTACTCCTTTCTCATGATGTGATGACCATGACCTCTAAACTGGCTCATTGTGGGGTGATGCTTGATAGGATTTAAATTTAAAAACACTCCAAATTAGCTTAATGAGGTTAGTGATGGTTGGTAGGCAAATGTACCCAGTCAAGCTATAGTATAGTATAACAAATGTGAGTCCAAGTATCAATCTTCGGAGAAACCATACATGTGAGAAACCCTAACTTACTAGCAATTTATTCTAAATTACCAATTATCTATTCTAATGATATAGAATAAGTTTGATTAGTAGATAAAGATAAGCAACGATGATAGATAAAATAAAAACAATAAAATAAATAAAACTAAATAAAATAAATAAGTTAAATTCATTAAATTGAAGAATGCATAGTCCATAGAAAACCGTTTTTATTTATTACCTAGTTTTATACAACTTTCAATCTCAATTACTCTTTAGATTGTAGGGATGCCTATTACAAATTAATTGGCTTGCATCTCTAGCTAAATTCTAATCTTGTGCAATAGAGCATCTCAAAATTGCATTAAGATCTTATATCTGGCTATTAGGTTGCGTTAATCCGAAGAAAATAGTACTAGTCTACTTGATTCCTTCTAATTACAAGGGTTTGTTGACTACAAGAACTCGTAAACTAAATAGCAAATTCAAACATTGAATTTGCAACTTGAGTAAATACTAATTCAATGACAATATAAACAACGTAATTAAATCTTAAAAGGTGATATCATAGATTGAATAAAAGAAAAGTTGCAATAGAAACTAAGGTTCAATAACAATTCACTAAGAATAATTAAAACAACGACATGATGAAAATAAAAGAAGAAATATGAGAAACCTCTTATATAATTTTACCTTATGACTATTCCTAATAGGGCTCTCTTTACAAACCTTGGTGACCTAGATATCTATTTATAAGAGTTGGACCTAAATTTATAAAGAAAACTTGACCAAAATAAGAAGATTAGTAAATCATGAAATCTCCATGCCTAAGGTTCACAGTCTTAGTGATGGACCATGATCTTGCACTTAGTTTGAAATCTTGAAAATTCAATGGAAATAAATTATGAGGGGTACATAGCCAGGGATCATGGTGATGGTCTTCACCTACGATCTTTACTAGAATTTATTTCTCACTTAAAGTCCTTCCACTTCAAATTGCTCTAAATCATTATAGAATTAGCTAAGTTAATATACAAAATTGCAAAAAACTGCTCCAAAACATGTATGTTAATTATGTGTTATTAGTTGACAAACAATAATTGTATTTAGGATATTGAAAATGGATGCCTAACTTTGTTTTGACTAGTATATCATTTTCAAAATGGACCCCGTTTAAGGAATGAGCTTAAAAAATTATCACCATGATGTCACTCAACTATTGAAGTATTTTAGAGGTTAATGTATGGTATGTAACTTGCTGCTTCTTAATCCAAACTTGAGAAAATGAGTTACCATTCCTTTAGCTAATTATGTTAACTTGCCTAAGGTAGGGATTGATTTGCCTCTTGATGTCTCAAAACATGTCTCTAAAACATGCCTCGATGCGAGAAGGCATTTTTCATTTGATTTTGAGATCAAAATTTAGGCTGAATTTTGATAATATTTTCTCTTATGTGTTCTTGCCCTGATTTGACTGAGATGCCCCCCATGTTGAAGCTAATAGTTGTCCCAAACTTTATAAGCAAAGTGTCCCTTAGGTTTTGAGTTTGTTTACCCCCTTTTGTGTTCAAGCCTAGCTTTTTTAGGTCGAGTGGGCCAGGTAGAGGAGTTTCGAATTATCTAAACTTCGAGTCAAACTTAGAATTGGGCTTTCTTACATTCGAGGTTATTGTTGTATTTGGTCTTTTTACTTTGCATGGATCGGGTTTATGTTTAAAACCGAGTTGTCTTGGTTAGCTCGAGTTTTGTGGCTTCTCAAGCTGGGGATTTGTGTTTGGATTTGATTATCTTATATGGTAAGGGGCTTAAGTTTAGCCAAGGGCTAAGATTTGAGTTTAGGTTATCTTATTGGGCTGGTCATTAGGCCTTTCCTTTCTATTTCAAGTCTTCTTGTTCTTGTCTTAGATTCAATAAGAATTTGCAACTACTATCATCCTCTCTTTTTTTCTCTTTTTTTTTTAATTTTTTTTCCTTTCTTTTTCTTTTATTTTTTAAGAGAGAGAAAGAGAAAAAGGTTAATTCAAAAAACATATAATTTTGTAAAAAAAAAAAAACGAGGGGAGTGAAAACTTTATTCTAAAAACCTAGTAATTGAATTATAAATATGAATGGAAGGATTTGCTTAATTAAAGAACTTAACACTTGAAAGGGAAAAACTTTGAATTCCAATTTAAGTGATGAATTAAAAGAAGAGAAAGTGTTTGCAAAAAGTGACTATGTTAAATCAAGACAAATAACTCAAACGTTGAAATGATCATATGAAGACTAGAGTTAGAATTGACAACAAAGGGATAAAAAGACCAATTCTAGAAAAATGACTCTTAGTTATTCACAAGTTTAGGAATCTTTTGGAAAAGGAAAAGGGAACCTTCTTCTTCTTCTTTGTTTATTTTTTTTTCCTTTTGAAGGGATTTAGAAAATACTTATCTTGAAAGGAAGATTGGAAATTTCTTTTGAAGAATGGAGTTAGAACCGACGAAAATGAATGAATATTTATCTAATAAGGTAATAACTAAGGCAATTATAGAAAGTACAAGAGAATCCTATGCCATGAATCCCTATGAAAACTTTCAATTAAATAGACTAAATAGAAATAAGGAGAAAGTTATTTACAATCTAGTGGAAAGTTTTTTTATTTTGTTTTTTATTGTTTTTCTTTCTCTTTTCTTTTATAATTTTTCTCTTTTCTCTTTTTTTTTTATGAATATTTTTATAAATAGAATCGAGCAAAGCTTAAAGATATAAACCGAGTGATGAGATTTATCTAGAAGGATTTATTTACAAGGAAAGAATGATATTCTAAAAGTAAAAAAGTTCTTTTATTAACTAGATATCATGAAGGACATAAGAAAAAAACAAAGTGAAAAGAGCTTAACATTTATTCTTGATCATGGAACATTGATAATTATTCTAGGCTTTTGATTACACTTGAAACAAAACTTCCTAATCTAACTTTCACAAGCGAGTTCTAAGATCTTCAACAACTTTTAAGTTCCTCTAAGGACTAGTTCAAGTAGGGCTTCTAAAGTTTGATTGTGAGCTTTAGAACATCTAAGCTTCTCTTTTAAATAAGTGACCTTGGCTTCCAATAATTGTTCACAAATCCCAAGGAGGTCTTGTGGCTTGTTAGTTCTCTTATTGTTAGCCTATTGATGGCCTACCATCGATATGGGCCTTTAGAATTGATGCGTAAGAACAATTTAATGAAAGGATGCACATGGAACATACAAATGCTAGAACCATTAGGTTAACACATCACCTCTTTAAGTTACAACTCTATCAATGATTCGGTGTTTATAAAGTACCCTTAACTATTATAAAAGAATGTGTATACTTTTGCTAGACAATTTAAAAGGGTACGAAAAACTCTTATAAGGAACAATTGCAAAATTTTTTCTAGACATTACTAGAGTTAGAGCTTTTTAGAAATGAGGTATTAACTCATGGTTAAGGAAGATGTATACAATTAAGGTAGGTTCTAAAGGTCCTTAAGCTCTGTAACCTTATACGTTCTCAAAAAAAAAAATAATAATAATAATTCATTGGTCACATCGAAGCTTAAGTAAGATAGTCTAATTAACCTCAAGTGCTGATTACACCAAAGCACCCAAAGCCTATACAATAGCTCCCCATCTTAAGATTCCTACAACAATTTGGTTTCAACCATATCTAGTATACATTTCATGATTGATATCAAAAACCCCTAATTCATGCCCCTTAATGACCTATAGTGTTAGTGACAAAATACACAAAAATATATACGAAAAAGGAAATCACATGGGCTAGTATAAAATAAATAAACATGTATATGAAGTATGACATAGGAAGGGTAACTTGAAGGAAAAATGCTAATTCTGGAAGGCTTATGTTGCTAGCTTACTTAGTACTCCCTAATGGAGTTGCCATCCTATCGAGCTAGAATTTTGGTTTTTATTTTCCTTAATCTAACTAGTCTTAAACCCTACCTACTTAATATTAACCTTCGACTAGGGATCAAGGAAATCTTGGTTTTCTTATGAATTAAAAAAAAAATTTAGAGTCCCTACTCATTTAGGATTGGGAAGAAAGGTTAAGTTATAACTAATTGGGTGGATTATTTATTACTTAGCAACTCGATTGCGAAAAATTTTTTTTTGGAAAAATGATTATAAATGCTAAAGATTTTGGATTTTAGGGCTAACCTATTAAATCATAAACAGGTACCACTTAAACCTTCAAAATACCCTTAATAAGTCTATTAGGGGAAGATAGCTGTTATGTTGAGTGCCAAAAGCAATAACAAGTTGTCATAAGAGAAGATAATCAATAAATGTTGTTTGAAGCATTCTTAAATGGGCAACTAAAAGACCTAGAGACCAGGAATTGATTAAATGTGTCACTAATAGAGGGAAACTGAATGAAGAAGGGAAGTATTGTAGTTAGTTTCCAATGTAAAGAAGGAAATATGTTAACTCAAAGAAGGCTGTTGCAAGAAATTTGAAAGTGAAAAGAAGAAGAAGGTGAGTGGTGGTTAAGGAAATGGTTGAATTATATGAAGTCCCTATCAATGAAATAAACAAAAGTGGCAGTAGTAGCTAGCCCTTAACACCTATATGTTAGCTATGATCTACTTACCATAGAATTATTGAGCGTATGGGTCCACTCCAACAATTCCTAATTTGAGGGACCTAATTAGAAAATGCAATCCATGTGTTATATTTCTTATGAAAACGAAGAATGTGGTCAGTAAGTTAGAAGGTATATGAGATAGATTGCACTATCCAGGCTACTTCTATGTTTTGCCTCAAGGGTTAAGTAGTGGTTTATTATTATGGTAGGTGTCAAATCTAAAAGTGAACATTATTGACAGGTGTAGATGGTACATTCATACCAAGATTTATATGGAGGACGACACATTTGTTAGTTACTTCACTTGGTGTTATGCTCCTAATAATTTTTGGCATAAAGTGGACCTATAAAAGACTTTGATTGACTTATCAAGGCTAGTACATGGCCCTTAGCTTTGTATTGGTGATTTTAATGAAATTGTTAATGATAGTGAAAAGCTTGGGTAGGATAGATAGGATAGAAGGCAGATTGAAACATTTCAGAATATGATTTCCCAAGCAAATCTTCATTACTTGGGATCTATTGGCTAGCATTTCACTTAGTGACTAATTGACATAATGGCATCCTTATTAGAGAATGAATTGATAAAGGTCTTACTTATATTCAATGGATTAACCACTTCCCAAGAACTAGGGTGGTACATGAACTAACTATTAAGTCTAATCATGTGGCTTTAGTTGTTTATTTAGATGTAGAGGAAATGAGGGGTAGAATGATGTTTTAGTTTGAAATATGTGGTGATTAGAGGATGAGTGTGGAAGAATCATTAAAAATTGTTGGAATAGTTGGGTTGGAGAAGCAGATTTGTGCAACATCATGGAAAGACTTAAAAATTGCCTATGCCAACTCACTAATTAGAATCAAACAACATTTCCTAATAATATAAAGGTAATTTCTAACTTGAAAAATAGGATGGTTGCTTTACAATCTTAAGATATCGAATGTAGTAGGGAAGAGGAAGATGTAATTCAAGTTAAGATTGAAGAGTTATGGTGTAAAGAAGAACGATATTGTATTAAAGATACAAAGTTAATTAGCTCTTGCATTAGGATAATAATATGACATTTTTCCATCATATTATGCTAAATAGGAGGAGGAAAAATAAGATTTTTAAGCTCAAGCGATTAGATGGTACTATTTTCATTTGATGTGGAAATTGGAAATATGTTTGTTCGCCATTATGATAGGTTGTTTAAGTTGGTTGGTTGGTTGGTAGGAGTTTAATAGGTGTTTGCAGTGGTAGATGCTATGATAAATGTAAATGTGAATGATAGTTTATGCACACTTGTTTTGGTAGAGGAGTGAAACATACGATCTTTCAACTGGGTACACTGAAGTTTCCTAGTCTCGATGGCTTCCCAAACATCTTCTATTAGGCTTATTGGAATATAGTTGGCCCCTTTATTACATAGGCTATTCAATCCTTCTTCATGTCTAGTAAGTTTCCTTCTAGATTAAATCATACCAACCTTGTGATGATTCTAAAAGTTCAACACCTAGTCCAAATCTTATAGTTTAGGCCAATTAGTTTATGCAATAACTTATATAAAATTATGTCTAAAATACTTGTTAATAGGTTAAAGCCTTTCTTCAATGATCTAATAACCGAGAACCAAATTCCTTTCATATGAGGCCATTTGATTCAAGATAATGTAGTATTGCTCATGAAGTGTTTCATTTTCTAAAGAATAAAAGGAAAGGGAAAGTTGCTAGTTGTGCTATTAAACTTGATATGGGTAAGGCTTATAATAGGGTAAAGTAAGATTTTCTAGAAGTCATCGTGCTTAAAATGGGTTTTGTGAGTAAATGGATTGCATGGGTGAGGGAATGTTTCACAAGCCTTTGTTTTGATGTAGTGGTTAATGGTAGACAGGTAGGAGGGGTTATGCCTACAAAGGGTATTCATCAAGGCAATCCACTTTCACTATATTTATTCATTATGGTAACGAATGTATTATTGAGGGGAGTATTGAAAGTGGCTTGTACGGGGTTACTTAAAGGGATAACTATGAAACTTACTTACCCTACATTAACATATTTGTTATTTGCAAAGGACTCTTTAGCTTTTATGGATCTAGATCCTACAAGTGCGAGAGTACTAAAGAAAATTCTCTTAGAATATTGCTATGCTTCGAGATAGGAGATAAACTTTAGTAAGTCCACCATTTTCTTTAGTAAAAACTATTTGATTGATGGGAGAGACGATATTAGCATAATTTTGCAAATTCTAACTACTAATGAGCTAGGTAAGTATCTTGGAATGCCTATGATTTGGGGAAAATCAAGATGTCAAGCAATGCATTTATTAAGGAGAAGATAATTGCTAAACTTTATGGGTAGGAGTAGCAATTACTAATTGAAGCTAGCTGAGAAGTCCTAATTAAGGCCACTACATGTGCTATCCTAACGTATTCGATGGGACTGTTCAAGTTTCTAGGTAAATGGTGTAGGCAGGTTAGCTTATTACTCACTAAGTTTTTGTGGGGTCAACAGATGGATGAAAATAAGGTTCATTGGTTGAGCTGGGACGAGTTATCAAAAGTAAAAGAGGCTGGAGGTATGGGATTAAGGAATTTGGAAGACTTTAATCTTAGTCTTTTAGCCAAATTAGCTTAGAGGCTACAGTAAAGCCTTACAACCTTGTGGGTAAGGGTATTAAAGGGGATTTACTTTCTTAATGAAGAGTTTCGATTTGTAAGGAAAGGTTCTCAAGCATTATAGAGCTGGACTAGTTTGCTAAAAGGGAGGAATATACTATTTATAGGGGCTATGTTGCAAAATTAAGAGTGGTAGGGATATAAATGTTAAGAGGGATAGATGGATCTTAAGGTTAGGCAATTATTGTTAGGTAAGTAGGGATGATATGCCTTTAGGGTTGGACGTACGAAGAAGTACCACAACAAAGAAAACAAAAAATAAACAAGAAAAGACTAGTAAAGTCTGAGTAGCTACTAACTAGATATGTCTCATTAGTTGATCCTACTTGACTTATAATTCGTCGAATATGACTCACCCGTCTGAATTACAGGGTTAGTTGCCACTACCCCTTATTAAAGTGAATATATAAGAGTTGAAGAGTAATGAGAACACTAGGATTACTTAAGGGAAACTTGTATTAATTTTGATAATCAAAAGTGGTGTCTGCATACAATAAGTGGGATTTATATACCCATCCCACTAAGGTTACATTCATAAAAAGACAAAAGGGTAATTTATAAATTGAATAAATAAAACATGCTAAAGGGGTAAAAGTGATAAAGAATATTCAGTATGGAAAGTAAAGAATCATTCTAGAGTGTTGCACTAGAAGACATGTATCACATGGTTGTTGGCAACTTAGAGTATGATGCAATTTGGAAAAGGTAGAGGAAAAGGGTCTATAGTCAAGGTTAACTTGATCTAGTTAGGTCAAAGCCTAATTAATCAATCATTAAAGAATATTCACCTTAGACTGAGGTTAGATCCTGGTTGGCTTGAGAGCTCGATTCGGACAATTAGGGGTGGGTGTACTTAGATGTTGTTTGGTTTGTGGTATGGCTATTTAATAGGTTGGCATGTCTACTCAACAATTTCTAAGACTATGTTGGTATATGTGAGGGCTCGCCACTAGGGTCGACAATGGAGTGAAACATAGAGGTCAAAATAAGATATCTTAACTTGGATGGGGCTGCAAGCTATTATCTTCTTTGTGAGTCCATAAAATCCTCTAACTTAGCTGCGTGTGATCGGTTCGAAGGTTTAACTCCTATCATCTACTTGGGGGTCAAAAAGATTTGACCTCAAATCTAAAGTGGTCTCTAGTCCTTGTTCTTTCGAGGCACCTATAGGGTCTTCTTCTTCTTATTAGTGGGGAAACAGGTCGGACTCATTGAAAGTGGAGGAAACACCATAGTTCTTGGGTAACTTAATCTAGTAGGCCTTGTGATTGATCTTCTTCAAAATCTTAAATGGACCATTGGCTCTTGGAGATAGTTTGCTCTGTCTTAGGTGAGGAAATCGTTTTTACCTTAGGTGAATCCATGCTAAATCTCCTGACTTAAAAGAAATAGTTTGGTAGTCTCGACTATAAATCTCTTGTTATCTTAGATTAAACTTGGTGATATTCCTTATCACAGAATGGTGTAGCTCTTATAATTCTTAGGCTTGATTAACTACAAATTGGCTCTCTTCAACGACTGCAGGGGTATCGATCAGATTTAAGGGGATAGTGGGGTTGAGGCCATAGATGATCGCAAATGGGGTCTTTATAGTGGTGTTGTAGATGGTTCAATTGTATGTGAACTCTACAATTGGCAGATAAATATGCCAATCCTTTAAGTTCTTTCCCATGATAGCTATGAGTAAATTGGTTAATGTCCTATTCATTACTTCAATCTGGCTATCAATTTGAAGGTAGCTACTAGAGCTAAACACAATTTTAGTTTCAGGTCTTCTCTAAAGAGTCTTTTAAAACTAGCACAAGAATTTTGTATCTCGATCTAAAACAATAGTTTTTGGCATTCCATGTAATTGGACAACTTCCTACATAAACAAATTAGCAATATATAAAGCATCATTAGTTCGATTACATGAGATGAAGTGTACCATTTTGCTAAAATAATTCATTGCAACAAAGATTGAGTCTTTTCCCCTAGATGTCTAAGGCATCCCTAGGATAAAGCCTATACTAAGGTTAGCCCAAGGTAAGGTTGGTGTCAGTAGGGGCATATACTTTCTATGAGACTCTCTCTTCCCTTTAGCTCTTTTACACACTTTATAACTACTAACTATCTTACGAACATCCATAGCCAAACTAGGTTACTAAAAGTTTGTCCTCAACGGATTAGCTGTTTTGGTCTCTCAAAAGTGATCAAATAATCTACCATTATAAGCTTCCTTAACCAACAACTCACGTGTGGAACAATTTAGTATGCACAACCTTTGATCCTTGAATAGATAGCCATCTTTGAGGTAATATCCTCTAATAGTAACTCCTTCTCTACACTATTCAAGAATGGAACCAAAATGGGGGTCATGAGCATATTGCTTAGCGATAAGTGAAAATCTTAGTAACTTCGTCTATAGGGTGGTCAACAAGGTTTGTAGACGTGATAGAACATTAGCGACCACATTGGCGCTTCCCTTCTTATGATGGATCACATAGGAAAAAATTTCCATAAACTCCAACCACTTAGCTTACCTCCTTGAAAGTTTGTTCTTACTCCCAAGATGCTTCAATGACTCATGTTCAGTATAGATAACGAACTCTCATTGTAGTAGTAATGTTGACAAATAGTAAGAGCTTGAAAAAGAAAGTATAACTCTTTTTCATACACAAAATAGTTAAATGCAACACTACTAAGCTTCTCACTGTAGTAGGTAACCGGTTGTTGTTCTTACATCATGATAGCACCAATTCTAATGCCTAATGCATCGCACTCCAGTTCAAACGACTTGTCAAAGTCTAGTAGTAATAGGACAGGGATGGAGGTGAGCTTCTCCTTGATCTCCTTAAAGCTTTGTTCAACTTGATCATTCTATTGGAATCCATCACTCTTCTTTGTCAACTCGGTCAAGGGGCTTACAATGATAATGAAGTTCTTAATATATTACCTATAGAATGGCGTAAGACCATGGAAACTTTGAACTTCAATGACATTCTTTAGCATTGACCATTCTAATATAACTCGAATCTTCTCCTCATTAGCTCAGATTCCTTCCCTTAATACTACATACCTTAGGAAAATTACTTCATCTTGACAAAATGTACACTTCTTCAAATTCCCATACAACTTCTCAGCTTGTAAAATATCAAAAACAGCTCGGAGATATTGAACATGGTTGTTCAGGTTGGTACTATATACTAATACATCATCAAAATATATGACTATACATTGTCCGATCAAAGGGTACATCATATGGTTCATAAGCCTCATAAATGTGCTCAGTGCATTGATAAGTCCGAACAGCATAACCAACCATTCATTAAGACTATGCCTCATCTTGAATGCAATCTTCCATTCATCACCTAGTCTTATGCAAATTTAGTAGTAGCCACTTCATAAATCAATCTTTGAAAATATCTTGGTACCATGAAGCTCATTTAACATGTCATCAAGCTTTAATGTCAAGGATCTGTACTTAATAGTGATTTGGTTGATCTCTTAGTTATCGATGCACATAGGTTATGAACTATCCTTCTTTAAGACGAGTAGAGTTGGTACAACATAAGGACTCATGCTTTTCTTCACATATCTTCGCTATATGAGCTCATCCACTTGTCTTTTTAACTCGACAACCTGGTCAGGGTTCATTTTGTATGCAAGTCGATTTGGTAAGGCAACACCTGGCTGTAGATCAATACAATGCTTTATGCTTCGGAAAATGTTGGCCCAAGTCAGTTTAGAGTACCTCTTCTTTACTTTTCGACTCTCTATGCTACCTTAATTACCTCTTTTAATGTATAAAACCACTGTACTTCTACAATGTTACAAATCTTATATTTGAGTCTAGAAATGAACCTCGCATTGTACAAGCTTCTAGTTCATCTATGTCAGCTTAAATCCTAAGCATTTGAAACTCTCTTACATAGTCATCAATAGATCAGCTTCCTTAGTGAAGTTCCTGCAACTTAGCAAACGTATCCTATAGGTAGGTCTTAAGCATAAATCTACCCCTTACCAACCTCTTCATCTCATTCTGGGTCCTAGCCACTTGCTTCCATCCCTTACTCGGGTAGCATTTAGATTTTTCGATCATATGGTGGCATAACCAATAATCTCCAATGCAGTAAGTCCACTTTAACAGCATCAGTATACCCATAACAATCAAACACTTTCTTGACCTTCTCTTCCTACCCCAAATGCTCATCAGCATTTCCATTTCCACTAAAAGGCGAAATTTGGACCTTAACTTTATCTACTCCTCGAGGAGCTCATCATCCTTGCTCTCACACTTGGTAGTACTCAACTTCTTGTTCTTCCTTTCCATCAATCTCCACATCTACTTCCTCATCATCCTTTTCTATCTCTTCCAATTCAAGATGTCATCTAGTAACTTAGTTTACTACTCCTCTAGCTTGCTAGGGTTAAATTGGGCAATTGGCTTGGCTCCCTTAGCCATAATGTCTCTTAGGAGCATTTTTAGGTGGGTTATGATGTGTTACACCCTAGGGTTGTTGCCTATTAACTTGCATTGTGGTAATCAGACTCTCGATAAGATCAGTGAGTTTATCAAGTTTGTCATCAATTAACCTAAGAGTATTATTACCATTATGACCACGACCAGGTTGAGCACTACTATAACACCTCGAACACTCGAATCCGATATAATGTGATATTTTCCTTAAATAGTTTAACATCATAACACAACGACACTTCTACCTGACTACTCAAAACTTCTACCAACATACTTTTAGCAGCTTCAACACACAACACTCTCTTGAAAAGAACAAAAATGAACTTACTCTATTTTCTTAGTGAAAAACAGTGTAATACAAAGTAAGAATAGAAATTGCACTTACCAACACACAAACCTTCACTCCACAACTCATAACTTTAACTTAATCCACATGAACACACTATAGCAGTTATAGAAAGAATACAACAACCACTAATAGCAAACACAAGCTAAAAACTTCACTACAACTTTACGCACTCCCTCTTAGAACCGTACTCTAATATCAGCGAAGTTGATGCATTTTCAGGGTTAGACATACGGAGAAACACTACAGCGAAGATAATAAAAAATGAACAAGAAAAGACTAGCAAATTTCAAGCAACTACCAATTATATATGACTTACCCATCGATCCTAGTCGGCCTACAATCTATCGGATATGACTCAATGGTCCAAATTATCTCACTACTACTCCTTGCTAAAGGAAGTAGATAAGAGTTGAAAGGTAATGAGAATACTAGGGTTACTCAAGGAAAACTTATATTAATTCTAATAATCAATAGTGGTGTCTATATACAATAAGTGGGGTTTATACACCCATCTTACTAGGGTTACGTACATGAAAAGACAAAAGGGTAATTTACAAATTGAATACATAAAACATACTAAAAGGGGTAAAAGAGATAAAGAATATTTAGTATGAAAAATAAAAAATCATTCTAGAATGTTGTGCTAGAAAATGTGTATCACATGCTTATTAGCAGCTTAGAGTATGATACAATTTAGAAAAGGTGAAGGAAAAGGGTCTACAGTTAGGGCTAACCTGATTTGGTTAAGTTAAAGTTCAGTCAATCAGTCATTAAAGAATATTCACCTTGGACTAGGTTCGGATCCTAATTAGCTCAAGAGCTCAACTTGGACAATTATTTGGGGAGGGTATGCTTGGATGCTAGTTGGGTCATGGTACAACTGTTCAATAGGTCAGCATATCTATTCGGCAGCTTAGGAGACTATGTTGGTACACGTAAGGGCTTGACACTCAGGTCGACAATAGAGTGAAACATGGAGGTCAGAATAGGAACTCTTGTCCTGGATGGGGTTGTGAGCTATTATCTTTCTCATGAGTCTTTGGAGTCTTCTAGCTCGGTTATACGTAATTGGTCTGGAGAGTTGATTCCTATCAAGGGATAGGATTGATCCTTCTCTAAAAGTGTTTGACTTAATTAATAGAGCTAATGCAACATGGAATCTAGATACAATGAGGTAGTTTCTAATGGTAAAAGAGTATAATACAATTAGAACCATACCTTTGTTTCAATCTTTTAAGAAGGATAGGCTACTGTGGCCACATGAAAGGTAAGGGGAATTCTCTATCAAATTTGCTTACATTTCCTATGGTCAACAAAAAAACTTACACCATCAGTTTCAACTATCCACATCTTTTGTTGTACATAAGAATGAGTAGAAAAAGCTATGGCATGCCAATGCTCTACCCAAGATACGACACTTCTTTTAACAAGCTTTATCTGGCTCATTACCCTTTAATGACAAATCTATTCAATTGTTAAGTTGTTGCAAACCCCAATTATTATTTTTGTAGGGAAGTCAAGTCTACATAACATATTGTTTTATGTTGTGATTAAGTCATTTGCGTATGGTTCAGTGCATTAGGTCTTTGTTTGCACAGGAGTAGTATCTTATCTTGCTTATGGTAGAGAGGAGTAGTGGGGAGGTTAATAATGAACTTAAGTGAGCGGGTAATTTCTTAGACAAAGTTATGGAAGTTCGTGGTTTATTTAAAGGGAGCGATGTGAATGTATTTTTAATAATCAACAACACAACCCTTAGGCTATCATAAATAGGTTGACGCGGTAGTGGAATGAGAAGGAAGGGCTGTGTAAAGTGGTGATTTCATCTAAGGAGGATGTTAATTGTAGGTTTAATGAAAGAGGATGTGCAAGCTTAAGCCAGGAGATTGTACATGGACAGAGACGACGCTAGCTAATTGTAGTATGATTAGAGTGGAGGTCAAATTGCAAGATGTAGGATGTCATGGCTAATCGATTGATGGGGGCGGAGTTGCTGTACAACATGTTGATAGATCTAAGGCTTTAGGTCTTGTTGAAGAAAAAGGTTTAAGTAGTAGGGGTGTTATTTAGAAAATTAGGGATTGTAAGCATTCGACTATTAGTTTTTTTTTTTTTTTTTTTTATGTTTCATGGGCCGAAGGAAAACAAAACGTAGGCCTTGCTACAATGGCTCTATATGCTAATAATAAGGTTTTATTGGGTAATTGAGCTACAATTTTTTCTTACACTCCAAAAATGATTGAATGTTTTGCATTTTTGTTAGCTATTAAGATGGTAAAGCAAGTGAGTTAGCACTATGTATACTTTTACACAAATTATTTGAATTTATACAATGCCATCATGAGTTATAGAAACAATCTTCATTATGCCTCCTTACCTATCTTTAAAGAAGCTTAACATTTGCTACAGTCTTTAACGAATGTATCTGATTGGTTTAGGCATGTACAAAGGTCTTTTAATCAAATTGCAAATTTGGTAGCCACAAATGTGAGAAGGGGAATACGGCCTTATGACTTGTGGTTAAATCCCCCATTAGCCCTTTAAAGGCTACTAGATCCTATGGTTTATTGTCATATGTCATTTCCAAATATGTATGATTGCAGTTAATTAATGAATAAATGTTCATTTTGGCTTTAAAAAAAGTCTATATTTGTGATTCTTTATTTTCTTTATTTTTTTTCATTTTTTATATAATTAAAGAAGAAGACATTTTGTTTAGTTTTGGAAAAAAAGGAAAAAAATTAAAAAAGATATTTCTTTTTTCATTTTTTAAGTTTCTCCATAGGTATCTATATACTCTCTAGTAAAGATAAAACTTTCCATAATTCATTTTTATAAAAACATTACTAAGTTGGTTTTATTTTATTTTTTGAAAATTGGTTGAGTTTATGTCTCTTGGCTTTTTTTTTTTTTTTTAATTTGGGAAGAATTCTATAAGAAAGGGTCTTATTTTTTTCAATATTTATTTTATTTTATTTGGAAAATTCTACAAAAGGCCTTAATTTTGGGAAGGATTAATTAATTTTTTTTAAATGAGTTTTTACAGGTAATAAAACTTTATATATATCTTTTTATTTTTTATTTTGATTCAAAACATACTCTTTATATTTATTTATTTCTTCAATGAGTAGGAAATGAATTTAAATAAAACAAAATAAGCAAAGTAAATAAAATAAGATAAAAAAACAAGGAGCGAGACTAAGGATTAAGAGCATGGGTCAAGATGTAGATCTAACTCAAACTTAGAGCAGGTTCCCAAGTTATGGGGTAAGCAAATGTATGCCGTACAAGAGACAAAGTTGGTTTTCAATGGTGGATGTTGTACTTTGAGTTGATTTAGACACCAAAACAAGCAAGAAAAGCTAGTCTTATGTGTTTTTCATTAGGGATTATGGGTTTATTATAAGTGTTGCAGCCAAAAGGTGATGATTGAAAGCGGTTGGTTGATGTTGGTAGTGCTCAATTTAGATGGCGATTGTTAGAGGTGAATGGATGGTAGGGACTTAGTTTTTTCGACCACTATGAACTTAGCTGTGGTGGTGGTTTTACATGGGAGTCACTAGAAGTGGTGATTTTGGGGTATGGCTAACGAATTCAAAACCCTAGGTGGTCGTTGAAGCTCCTAGGGGCACAGCAGTAGGTGTAAATGGTGTTTACTGAAAGCTTAACTCATGGAGAAGCTCATTATAGATTAATTTTGCTTGAATTATTGAAAATTTTAGTAAATCTAGAGAGAGAAAGACCTACTTGAGTTAGAGAGAGAGAGCTTGATTGTGTGTGTTTGGGTTGTCTTAGTAAAACTAATGCCCAAGAATGGATCCTCAAGTCTTATATACACTAGTTAGAGCTTATATAGAATGGAAAGCTATCAAACACATTGAATTTGAAAAATCTCAATAAATGGGTTTTGACTGATTTGATTTTCGGTAGGTTAGCTGAATTAAAAAAACCTAGGATCTTCTATGGTATCAATGGACCAATTAGCGCATGCAACATCTATTTGTACAAAGAAAATGCATATAAGGGTTTTAGCCTAAGTTAAATTTGAATTTAAAATTTGTCTAATCCAAAAACCATAGCTAACCCAAGGCCTTATTATTCTAATATGAGATTTTATTCAACTGTCCTATAGACTTTTCCTAACTTATGGATTTTTTTCCAATTTTCAAATTTTCTTTATGTATTTTTCCATTTTCAATCTTTTTGTGCTTTTCATGAATTTTCTAATTTTTAGATTTTTTCAAGTTTTTTATGTTTTTGTAATTTTCCCATTTTTTGGATTTTTTGAATTTCTTGTATTTTTATAATTTCTATTTTTTTTGGGTATTTTTCAAAGTTTTCTACTATTTTTTGAAAATTTCTAAATTTTTTCTTTTTATTTGGTATTTTTCAATTAGGTCTATTTTATTACTTAAAGGAAATTTTAAAAATTACAAGTAGGTAAAATTTAGGTATCTATAATTATTCTATAACATTTGTGAAAAATTGAGTTAAGATAGACATATTTTTTTAAAACAAGGACACTTGTCATCAATTGCACTCTTTTTCTTAGAAATTAATATATTATTAAAAAAATAATAATCAAATTGAAATAATAAACAAAAGGAATAATAACAAACTGAGTTGAGTCGTGTGGGATGTTAGTCGAATCATGTGGTAGAAGAAGAGGCAAAGGGATTTTACTTTGCTCATGGTATCTTAGTGGTCATCGGCGGTAGGAATAGTGTCAAATCAATGTTCCTAAAGGTGGTGAACATGATGGTGGTAAGAGTAGCGTTGAATTAATGTTCCTAAAGGTGGTGAACATGATAGTGGTAGTAATTTGCCTTGAGTGACATGCAAAGGGGGCTTTTGTTGAGCCTAAAGATGTTAGATTTGGTGGCTCTTTGATTTGTCATTTGAGTGGTTGTTTTTGGTTGAGTTGAGGTTACTTTAGGTAGAGTTAGTGGTGATGGTAGTGGTTATGCAAGTAGTGGTTTAGGTCAAGACAGATTCTAATGGCTTGAAATTGGGGAAAGAAATTTTAAGGTCTAAAATTAGGTTTGAAACAAAATTTCAATTTCGACTTATTATGAGTGATTATGAATGCTTGTGTTGTTATTTGAGCTTAAATCTCTTGTATTTATACTGATTATATTAGATTGGAGGATAAAGCATGGTATTATCGTGGATGAAGTTTACGAACTTGACCTATACCTTAATTTTTTATTTGTGTTTATCTTTGATCCAATGTTTCCGAGTGCAAATTGATTGCATTAATTGATTTCGATAATTTATTATGTTAACTTAAATCAAAATCTATTACAAGCTAGTGAGAAAAAAAAAATTTCACATGAAAAGGGATAAGCTAACAAAACCTCCATATTAGAGGTTAAAGGTGATGCTTGTACATTTGTTTAGGCACTTATGCTTGAGCAATTATAAAAGTGTTTATGGGATTAGAATGCTTGCCTTCTACACATAGACTCCCCTTTTTCTACCATACTATATATAAATTCTCACAAACTTAATAACATTGATTTTATTTAGCAATACTTATACTTTAACCAAAATTAAAAAATAGAATTAGGAATTTGAACTTATGACCTACTAACCCCATGTATACTTTCTTAATCTATTAGGCTACTAGTTTCCATTAAGTACATTTGTGTAAAATATTTTATTTTATCACAAGGCACATTTTAATGGAGTCTAACTCCAATTTTGCACCTCATTGAATGAGTAATTGGAATTATGTTAATTAATTCCAATGAAATAAATTTAGTCCAAATAAAATTCATTTTGCCACCCATAGAGTAATGGCCAAATTTAATCTAACATTTGTGAAATACGCAAACCAATTAAAGCAAGTGTGTATACTGAGGTTTAAGAAATTGTGTCTCTATCCCTAAGATATTCTTCATCACATCTTATCATTGTTTTTGTTTTTCCTTTTTTTTTTCCCTTTCCTTTTCTTATAACATTTAATATCTTTTAGTTCTTCTTATTTCTCATTCTTTTGGTGCTTTTTCCGCTTTGTGAACTTTTGTGTTTTTTTTTTTCATTTTTCATTTTTTTATTTTAACATAAATACTAAACTGAAGTAAAAACTAAAAAAAAAGGGGGTAAAATGGGGTGTTCATAATTACAATAAAAGTTTTACAATTATTAGATGTTATTATATATAGTCATCTTAAGATTACAACTATTAGTGGCCAATAATGTTATGTGATAATAGAATGTGACTACAATGACTAAAAACTAATGGTGATGATTAATAATTACAGAAATGCTAAGAAACAAATGAGAAAATTTATTCCCTCCTTTATTAGTCCATTCTACATTGTACTCTATAATGGTGTTATAGTTCCACATACATAGAAAGTAGCATATATACCAAGTATGATATTTAAGTTTAATGGGTTCTTTAACCTATCAAGTTAACCTTTTGGATTAGGTTTTTCAATTGGATTTAGGTTTTAACATTTGGTGTTCTTATTGAGAGTTTAACCCTTTGAAAGTGGCGGCATGAAGCAAAGTGTAAGTCATCCCAATATGTTTTCTCACCTATCAAGCTAGTCTAATTAGGCATTATAAGTCATGCTATGACCTTCATCTATTATAAAAAAATCAATAATAATCGTTGACTCTTAAGATTATTGTGACGTTTAAGCCAAAACTTGCAACAAACATTAATAGTTCAATTTTAATCACTAGACTCAAAAGTTGCAATTATATTTTGATAAAATATTCATCACTTTTGTTGTACAAAGTGGTATCACAAATTCCCATAACTTATGTGGGACATTTAATTATAGGGTGTTGCAATCTCCCTCCTTTAAACGTAATGACTTCGTTGCGAAACTTTATAATTGAGCCTAATTCTTTCCATTTTTCATATACAATTCGAGCTACTTATTATTTATAGATCATCTTAAAAGCTTATTAGAGGTCACAACTTTGATAACACTCTTGCTCTCCTCAGATCATTTATTTAAATCAGAACCAAACTCGAACCATCTACTAATTAGTAACTAGTAAGGGGTTGGCTTTAATAACATTTGAAATGTCCCAAGCCAAAAGTATCGAATAACCAAACCATTAAACATTAACGTGTCCATTTCAATTACTTAACCAAAAAGTTACTGGCATGTATTGATAAAACATATATAACTATAGCTTTATAAGATAATACCATAACCTTGCATAATTTACGTAGAAGAGGTACATAATTATTGTTTTAATATTTAATAATGAATTTTTAATTATAGAAAATATAAAGAAAAGAAAAGGATGAGTTCTTATCAAATTATGTTATTTAAATGCGACTCATTTTGTTAAAAGATTGCTAGGTTGATACATATACCACTAAGTGATGTAGCCTAGTCATCCTATGTTGAGAATATGTTCAAGAAGGGTATTGTATTGGTATTATAAAAATTGGTACTTAATAAAATAATATATTTGTCGTATGAGAATTGAGACGGGGATAATCATAGGCGTGGTGCTGCGCTGCTCTGTTCCATAACCCTCCACTGGCGACTGGCGAATCCAATCAACAGGCACACAAGTCCACCAATCAACGCAAACAAACAAACGCACATACCATCCCAACGTAAACAAATCAAATCGACCTGCTTTTTCTATCCTCATCATTCTCGTTTGAAATCGTTAGTGTTATAATCATATAACGACAAAAAAAAACAAAAAAAAATATCAATCCAGCTGGGGAACTCTAAGTCTATTTGTGGACGGTCTCACTGTGGCAGCAACCACAAGCCGCCACCACCATCAACCATGGCCACCAGTACCACACCCTCTTTTTCCTCCACTTTCAACTTCTCCCCAGATCCTCCACCACCACTCTCTCTCTCGCTATCACCCGATCAGCTCAAATTCTGCATCGACGCTCTCAATTCCCTCCGCCCCAAACTCCAATCCCCCGATACAATCATGCGCGAGTTCGCACACTTGCAGTCCAATAGGATCCGACCGTCTCAGATGCTCACTAGCTGTACGGTTGCTCTCAATGATGTCAATCTCTCCAAGAATCGCTACACCAATGTTGTGCCATGTGATCTCTCTCTCTCTCCCTCTCTCTCTCTCTCTCTCTCTCTCTCGATGTGATTATTGCAATTTATTTAGTTATCTTTTTTTTTTTAATTTTATATTACCATCAGTTGATCAGAATAGGGTGGTCCTGAATCAGTGTAAAGATTATAGACCCGCTGCAAGTGGTTATATTAACGCGAGCTTCATCCAGGTTAGTCGGAATAATTTGTGCATTAAAGTATAATTGGCCCTTTGGGGGGTTTCTGCTGATTGGAGTTTTAAGTTAGAGGTGGTTTCATGTCTAGGCACCGTCATCCAGTGAATCTATCACTAAGTTTATAGCAACTCAGGGTCCATTACCCCATACTTATGAGGATTTCTGGGAGATGGTACTTCAGTATCGCTGTCCTGCAATTGTCATGCTTACTCGATTGGTCGACAATTATAGAGCGCTGCATAGTGCTGGGGTCAAGGTACTTTTGCCTATTTCTGGTCTGCTGTATGTGCAGACCCCTTTTTTCAGTTGCTCAATTGAAATCAGAGTTGCATAAGCCTATTTTATTTTCCGTCATCTTGCTATTGGTAGTATTGCTGTTGATTTACTGTTGGAGTATATGGCTTAATTCTTTCATGTTTGAAGTACATGCCACTTTCACTGGTGTAATATGCACTAGCAAGAGTTGTAAAAAGATTAGCAAGCCCTGTCCCCCCCTTGGGAAATATGTATTTGTCTATTGAGTGCTATTCCATGTTGAAGATGGGCTCATGGTTCAGGTTTACTTTATTTGCAATCTCAGACTGTTTTTAGGCACTATTCTTCTAAGCTTTGCATTTTGCAGATGGTAAAATGTGGGGACTATTTTCAGGCAGAGGATGGCCCAAGAGGATTTGGTAATATCTCCATTGCAACCAAATGGATAAAGACCACGGAATCATCATTGATATTGCGCCTTTTGGAGGTGAACTACAAAGAGGTAAGGTCATATATATCACAAACTTGATGAATTTGAAGTGTCTGTTGAGTTATGCAAAAAGTGAAAGAAATGAATTGTTTGGTCCTCTGATGAAATTCAAAAGGCAGTAGGGTGGCAGGAGGTGAAGAGGAAAGCTCTTCGTACTAAATGGAGTTTGCAGATATGGGTGAAGCCAGGAATGGCATCTAATGTTGTGGGACAAGTATGCATAAGGAAATATATCAAGAGATTATAGGATGAGGATGACATTATCAATGCTGTTGGATATAGCAGCCTCCAATATCTAGCTGAAAATTTATGAAAAGTTTTTACGAATATCTGTATTTATATAAATTTTCTTTTTTAGGTATAAAAGATAAATAGATATCTATTTTTTATCTGAGCTGAATATCTCATATTTCTGAGGTGAAATTCTCATGGAAGCGAAGCATTTATCTTTTTGTTTTGGTGGGCTAGTTTGGCTGTTGGCAAGGATGACTATGATGCAGCCTAATTATGAATTGATGGTTGAAGTTCTCGAGTTTCACCTCTTTCAAGTAAGATCTCATGAGAGGTCACTGTTTCACCATTGTGATTGAGAGGAAATTTACCGCATTCTTTGATTAATAAGATGGATTGGCCCCACCTGTTTATCATTGACCTGAATTTCATGGAATTTCTAGAAAAGTATGGCCTAGGACAGAGGAAAATGATCTGAAAAAGGTTTGTCAAAGCAATTTTTTCTCCCTTGGATTTAGCTGACTTTTTTTTGGGAAAAGAATTACCATGGATGTCATTTTGGTCAAAACATAAAATATAGAAGCTCATTCCCTGTCTCTACTGGAGCATTTTTTTTTTCCCTTGAACTTCCCTATGTACACCCTTTGGTCCCCTTGATGGGGCTTAGATTTTTCTGCACTGATCTATCACTTCTTCAATTAGCATACTCATTCATTCACCTGAAACACTGAACTTCCATGCAGTACAATTTTGCCCTTGAAATATGACTACATTACACTCTGTCTGAAGTACATCTGAATTTCCATGCACTATAATTTTGCCCTTGAAATATGACTGCATTATACTCAAACTGAAGTACATTAAATTATCGAGAAAAAAATTAAAAGTACGTTAGAACAATTTATTTTATTGCCCCTAACTCCTGAGCGCTGGGAATTAAGAAAAGAAAAATCCATCCACCTACAGGCATGGATAATCATAAGATTCATCAAGTCTGCTTCCCACAAGTCTCTGGATTTTTGGTTGTTGGTTCATTCTGGTCCCACTTGCTTGGTATAAAAGAAAAGGTTTTAGTGTTGCTAACCTTGAAAATAACTGGAAGTCAGAAAAATCTGATTTGATTAACCAATGCTGGAGCTCCCGTAACTGGCTAAGAAATTAGCATCTGGTCATTGAATTGTTTAATATGTCTCTTGTCTATCTTCCATTAGATGGATATGGTAGAAATGATTGACCTTTTCTTTTTCTTTTCTTCTTTTTTTTTTCCTTCTTTTGTAAATTCTTGTCCCTCTAAGGCTGAAGTATTAATTGATTTTCTTTGGGAGTACAACTAACCGTTAAAAAGTTCATCAATAAAAGGCGCCAAAATCACAGGCTTCCTAGTGTCATTTGACCTGAAATGTCATTTTAAATACCAGAGCATAGGTCCTTCCATAATTCCTAGAAGAGTGGGATTTGGACATAGGAGCTCAAAGTGGTAGCATACCCACATATAAGCTGTAGCATCCCAGAAGAGTCTTAGTGAAAAACTTTTGCATCATGTTGCCTGGTTAGCATATAAATCAGATTGATATCATTATTCTTTATTTCTGACTTAATAAAATTTCAATCAATTAGTGTGGCTTCATCCTGTTGTGTTGAACAGGATTTTTCACTAGTTAGCATACTTGCTATTGCTATACAACTCTGTTAGACTCTGAAAATTCACCGTGAAATCCTTGATCAACCGCTCAAGCCAAATATGTTCATCAAGCCATGTGAAATTGCATGAATCTCAGCTTTCATTCTATTGCTTGATACTATATACTTCTTTTTACTTCTTTAAATTACCAGATTTCCCCATACTTTAATACACTATTTGATATGACCTTTATGGTGATTTGGCTTATAGTTCAAGTGTATACTAGGAAGGGTTGTGGAAAAGGGGAGTAGAGGCTAGTCTAGAGTTGGTGTGGCAGGAAGATGTGGTGACAGCTGAGATGATGTGGTAGAGTGAGTTAGCTGTTTGTTAGCTGGTTAGTTGATATTATTCTTATGTAGTTTCTAGAAGATTCTACATTAGAGAGAGAAGAGAGAGATTGTGCTGGGCAGATTCCATGAAGTTAAGAGAGGGAGAGAAAAACCGTGAAGGAAGGAGAGAGGTAGAGATAGAGGGGCTCTCTTGTGATCACTGGCTATGATCTTGACATGAAGTTAAGATGAACTATATGTGATACACATTGTCACAATTCTGTCTGGTGGAAGTATGAATACTTAAATAGCTGCTTACTTTTCCTTTCAGGCAGAAAATAACTTTGAGATTATAAATTGAGCAAGTGTGCTTGAGGAGGCTTCATAGCTGGAGTCTCTGTATCAATTCTTTTGTTTATTGCAATAAAATAGTCTCCTTTTGCCATAGGTTGGAATCCTATCAAGTGGTGCTGTCTGTGGGTTGTCATAGGTTACTTTTTGGTGCTTGGATTCAGTAGAGAATGATGAAAATGGATTCTTGCATGGAAGCTGTGGAGAAAACTGTTTGCAAGCCTTCAAAAGGTGCAAAGAAGACTTCCGAGCGTATTGATGGAATGGATAGCAACGTGACCTCTATAAAAGATAGTTTGGTGTTTATGCAGCAGACGATGCATACATTAATGAAATCAATGGAGAAGCAAAAAAATCAAGTGGAGTCTTTGAATAGTGACTCAAATCCAAGACAAAGTGATCATGTGATGGTGCAGGAGATTTTAAATGATTCTACTAGTTCTCCTGTTCTTATGGATGTTGAGTTCGACGGAGCATATAAATGTAATGCCAATAACTTACTTTATCGTGGTTTGATGGCCACGATTTAGCTACTTAAATTGTGCAAACTGAACGTTACTTTTGGGTTCATTTTATTAAGCTCGAAAAACGTGTTGAATTGGTGCAGTTAGGAATGCAAGGTTGAATTGTGTATTGGTTATAGAGGCTGCAAGGTTGACATTTGAAGAGAAAGATGATGACTCGACCATTGTAACAGAGATGCTATCAATTCTTATGTGAATTTTTCAACTCTTCAACAGAAAGGTTCAATTGAATCTTATCTTGAAGAATTTGAAGCTTTAATTGCACAAGCTCTAGGATGCTTGATCTTTAGCTCTTAAGTCACTATCTGGGAGGTAATTGAGATGATATTTTTCTTAAGAGTTGAGACCTTAGCTCCATTTGGAAATTGATAAAGCAGTTGAACCATCTTTTGATGCAGAACGTGAATTTCTTCATAGCATATTCTATTTATTTATGCCTAACAAATTGGACTATGGTTGTTCATCACGTGTGCATTACACTTTTTCTCGCATGCCTCAATTGACTTATTCTTCTTAGATTGCTAATAAGTATAGTGCTTTTATTTCCTTCAAAGTATGACTTGGAAGGATACAATTCTTAAACCTACAATTTCTACTTGCCCCTATACTGAGGTTTCTAGAGCGACACATGGATAACACAGTTGTTCTAGCTGAATTTGTAGAAAAATGCAACGAAGACCTTTTTTTCAAGTGCAATCGGCCTTATCATGGGAATCATAAGTGTGCCAATCGTTCTCTTCGAGTGATTATCCTTTAAGAAGAACTGGAGGTGTTAGATTCATATGATTTATTTTAATTGGAGGGGCTGTTTCATCACCACTAGTGGAAATACCTGACACTATGATGCAAAAGAGGTGAAAATTTCTTTAATGGAGATGCAGGGCTCCAATGCACCAAAAACTCTCATTTATTTTTTTTTTTCAATCAAAGAAAACTTTCAAATCTAAGGTATTTTGCTTTCTTACTCAGTTTCTATTCTAGTGGACTATGGTGCATCTCATAATTGTGTCTCTTAACATTTTGTTGAAAAATTATCCTTGCTTGTTGCTCCTACTAAGGCATTTTCTGTTCAGCTTGGGAATCGTGATTGTTTGTTTTCTTAAGGAGTTTGTAAGGGTTTAACCATGTTGATTGGAGACTATTCTGTTGAAGTTGACTGTTATGTGTTTGAATTGGGGGCTGTTGATGTTATTTGGTGTGGCTTGTTTACAAACCCAACAGGGAGTAAAAATTGATTGGAGTAGTGGTGCTGAAATTTGTACAAGATAATGTTGAGAGGCTGTTATAGGGTGATCCTTCTTTGATTAAGTCAGCTATTTCTCTGCATACTCTGGAAAAGCTATTTGGACTGAATTGTCATTGGTGGAAAAGGATCAATATGATCCACTTGCAGCTGCATGCTTTGATTGGGGAATTCTCTGATGTCTTTGCTCCCAAGACAGTGTACCACCTCAGACCTACTAATCACAAGAAAAAATTCCTCCAAAAGAGAGTTATGGACCTATCAATGTTTGGCATTATTGGTATGCTCAGGTGCAGAAAGATGAGATTGAAAAATTAGTTGAAGGGATGCTTCAAGTAGGCATCATTTGTCCAAGTAGTAGCAGCCTTTGTTCCAATCCAGTCATTCTTGTCAAGAAAAATGATGGATGTTGGAGATTTTGTGTCGATCATATGGTGCTCTTAATGAGGCTACTGTCCCCAACAAATATCCTATGCCCATCATTGAAGAGTTGTTAGATGAGTTGAATGATGCTACTATTTTTTAGAAAATTGATTAGCAAGCCTGATACCACTAAAATAAGGGTCTCTCTTGATGATATTCATAAAATGGCCTTTTGCACTTAGTAGGTCATTATAAATTTCTTGTCATGCAATTCGGCCTTACAAGATGCTTCAGCAGTTTTTCAATCCATTCTGAACGATTTATTTTTACCTTACTTATGCAAGTTTGTGTTGGTGTTTTTTGATGACATCCTCATTTATAGCTATGATATGTCTACTTTTTTTCCTTTATGTAGTGTTTTTGTCAACTTTGCATCCATTACTTTTTGCTAATCACAAGAAGTTTATTTTTGGGCAATAGTCTTTAGAGTGTTTGGGCCATGCTATGGCTGGGATGGTGTTTGGGTTGATCCTTCTAAGGTGGCTAGCATTCTCAATTGGCTCATTCCTTATTCAATAAAGGCGATGCATGGTCTTTTAGGACTTATGGGTCATTATCGTAAATTCATTCAAGATTTTGGTAAAATAGCTTGGCCATAACAAACTCATTAAAGAAGGATAGTTTTCATTGGGATGATAACACCACTATTGCATTTCATGCCGTGTAGCAAGCTCTTGTCTTGGCCCCTGTTCTGGCCATGCTAGATTTATCAAGCGAGATGCTTCAAGATAGTCATTAGGGTTGTTTGGATGCAAGATGGTCACCTTATTTCTTACTTTGGTAAGGTATTGCTAATCATACTTTAGCTGAATCAATGTACGAAAAGGAGCTTATGGCACTTGTTCTCTCTATATAACATTGGAGATGCTCTTTACTTGGTTAGAAATTTATTGTTAGAACTGACAAAAAATGTTTGTGTTACTTGTTGAAGCAACGAATTAGTATTCCTAACCAGTAAAGTTGGTAGCCAAATTGCTAACCTATGATTTTGATATTGAATATAAGAAAGGGGTGCCCTTTCTAGAATCCATGAGAAGATGGACTATGGAGCTATTTCTAAACCATTGTGGATTGATTTGCAAGATTTAGCACTGTTGTCCATGCAAACTGAATTTTTTTTGCAAAAGTGGAGTCTTTATGGTCTGGAGTTATGGATTAATTGGGTTATCATCTTGTCAATGATATGCTCTATTACAAAGACTAGTTGGTGATTCCTGCTTCCTCACAGTGGGTGTTGATTTTCCTACATGAATTTCATGATACTCCAATTTGTGGACTTTTGGGTGTGTTGCAAACTTACCACAGGCTTTCTTCTAATCTCTTTTGGGTTGGTATGAAGAAGAATGTTGAGAATTATGTTGCTGCATATACAGTGTGTCAAAGGAATATGTCACAGTTTCTCTCTGACTGGTTTGCTTCAGCCTTTACTAATTTCGTCTGCCATTTGGAAGATATCTCTCTTGATTTTATAGTTTGCCTTTTTAGTCAAAGGTATTTAAGACTCTGCTAGTGGTGGTTCATTGTCTTTCAAAATATGAGCATTTTCTTCTGTTGAAGGGGACTTACACTGCTAGGACAGTAGCGCATGTGTTCATGCATGGTATTGTGTGACTTCATGGTATTCCATGCACTATTGTTAGTAGGCAAGATCCTTTATATGTTGGTACTTTTTTGAGTGAGTTATTTCAATTTTAAGGTACTCATTTGCACTTTAGCACTTATGATCATCCAGAGTGATGGTCCGACCGAAGTACTTAAGTGGTGTCTAGAAGCATATTTACGATGTTTTGCTTAAAACCACCAAACACAATGGGTGGATTAGTTGTACTGGGCTGAATATTCATATAACACTTTTTCAGAAATTGGTAGGTATTACCTTGTTTGAGGTGGTGTATGCCGTATACCACCTACCTTGCAATCTTATTATGGTCACTTTTTGGTTTCTAGCATAGATGATGAGCACTGGGCATGATGAGATACCTTGCTAGATGGAGTATAATTAGGAAAAGTCAGAGCTTCTTATCTGTGCTGCTGCAAATAAATACTGGCAACATTTTGTTTTCGCTGTGGGTGATTGGGTATACCTTAAATTGCATGCACAAGTCAGAAAACTTTTTTGTGACATGTATCTTGTAAGTTGGCTCCCAGGTTTTATGGTCCATTTCAGTTGGTGCTGTTGCTTTACTGCAGCTTCCTGAAGGATGTTGCTAACATCTTATATGACATGTCTCTCTTCTTAAGCAATTGGTGGGTGATTCCTGTTCAGCTTTTCTAGATGATTTTGGCAGTGGATGTTTTTTTCTTACTTCTCCTAAGCCTTATCAAATCTTGGGTAATTGCGTTTTTCTCCATGATGGCCATGAGATTGCTCAATGTCTAGTTCACTGGGAGGGTTAGTCTGCTGAAGATGCTTCATGGATGGATCAAGCTGCTTTCTGTCTACAGTTTCCTCTCTTTGACCTTGGGAACAAGGTCAATGCTGATGCAGATGTATTGGTATGACCTCTAGGCTGATTCGGCCTATAGTGCATGTGTATACTAGGAATGGTCATGGAAAAGGGGAGTAGAGGCTAGTCTAGAGATGTTGTGGTGGGGAGATGCATTGACAGCTGGAGATGATGTAGCAGAGGATAGCTGATGTGGCAAAGTTAGTTGTTTGTCAGCTGATTAGTAGTTATTTTTCTTGTGTAGTTTCCAGAAGAGTCTAGAATAGCCCTTAGTTATATGTACTTACATCTTCTTATCTTTCCTTTTAGGCAGAAAAATAACTTTGAGAGTAGAAGTTGAGCCTCTGTGCTCAAGGAGGCTTCAGAGCTGGAGTCTGCATATCAACTCTTTTGTTGATTGCATTAAAATAGGCTATTTTTCTGCCTAATATGCTGGAAATCCTAACAATAATGGTCATTGACTTCATACCTCCTGTGTCTCCAGCTGAATCAGCATCAAGAAAAGCTTCAATACCCCTAGCTTCCTTCTTCTTAAACTAACCCTTTTGACTTGAATCTCCTTTAGATACTCTAGGACATGATTATGTCAAATTAGTGTCATTTTGCAAGAGAATGCATAACTACATTTCTAACAAATTGTATGGCAGAGATTGACTTCCTCTCTTCCTCCCTGCTTTGCTAACAATTTCCTATACAGACAACAATGGAGTTTTTTGTGGATGAAATTTGTGTTCAGAACTCAATTCCCTTCTTAACACGGTGTGTCTCATTCCTTGTATTACATCCTTTTTCCCTTTCTTTCCTTTTTCTTTAGGCATTGTCCATCCTCAAAATATAATTGGTCAAAAGCAAGATTGTCCCGTTGGTCAATTGTATGATGCTAACTTTCAAAAAGTGTTCTTTGTAAAAGCCTCTATATGAAAAGATGTTTAAGAAGAGGGGCAAGAGACCAACTGGAAAAAAGGAGGTCATACTTCTTGATCTTTAAGCTTAATTAGAAGCATATCCTTCAACTCTCGACATATTCCTGTCTTTCTTTTATTTATCGATTCTTCTTTAGCTTGGGAGTTGAAACAATGCAGACAGACTTACAAGCTATTTTTGATTAATCTGAAATTGTTGATTGATCAGGCTAATGCCAATCCCATCAATTTAGTAGTTTGATCATTGGAAAGATGTTCACATTACTCCTTGCCCTTGGAAAATGGTTATGTGGATTTGCATAGTTTCCTTTATAATAAAATCATAAAGGATCAGTACTGGCTTGACCTTGGTGGATGGTTTTCTGGAAGGTTTCTTCAGTAAAATTATATGTGCTTCAAAATTTGTACTCAAAAGCCTGCCACTCACTCTAAGCATTTGAACCAGTAGCCCACTACAAGGATTTTTTTTTTTCCTGCTTGGGTTGGCAGCAAGTAAAGTTTTGATATAGTCTAGTAAAGGGGCTGGTTGAAATAACTAGCAACAATTTTACAGTTATCATTGAATTTAACTTTATTACAAGCAAATCTTAAAGGTTAAGCTTGTAGATCTTGTGAGCTTTTATATTTTACACTTTTAAAGTCCACCTCTTATATGCACTTGGACATTGATTAAAGCCTATCACTTGTAAATAATTATGAGATAGGGTATCTAGTAGTAATGCACGGAATTGAATTCAGGATTTCCCGTTTTATGATGCTGCATAGGTAACTTTACTATAAGTTTAAATTTGTAGATAGATGGGGGCATTTTTTTTGTCTTATCATGTTTACAAATTGATGTTATCTTCTTTAGAAAATTAAATTCTTTTAAGCATATCAAAGGATCTGCTTCTTCCAAGACATCATCATGCACAGAAATTAATTCAGGATTTCCTGTTTTATTAAGTTGCATAGCTAACTTTAAAAAGTTTATACTTGTAGATTGATGGGGGCTTTTTATATTTTATCTTACAAATTGGTATGTTATCTTCTTCAGAAAATTAAATTCTTAAAAGCATATCAAAGGATTTGCTTCTTCCAAGACATTGTCAACAAATTATTTCTTACAAGACATGCTATCTGTAATTCTTTCTTGCCTTTATTGTATATGTTCAATTTAGACTCACAACATAAAGCTTGTAGATTGGTATAGAATTTTACATTTTACATTTTAGCACAAGGGGAAGAAGTCAATACTTCAATTTTATACATGGAAAGTCTTAAGTACTTACCTGGAATTCATTAGGGGAATGGAATTTGAACTATCTTTTCATCTGTTAATGTTTTTTTGAGCATGCTTCCAATATCAAATTCTTTTTAAGTGTATCTTTCTTCTGCTAGAAAAACATATGGAGCTAAATTTGAAAAATAAAATGATGATTTAAGGAGCCAATTCTATTATTAATTTGTTTTATGTGCAAGGTTTGAGGTATATCAATGAAATGACTTCATTTCACACCATTTATTGGGAAAAAGAATATGGTCTTTTCTTGCCAGCTAACATTTCTGGGTTGGTGCTTACCAACAAAATAAATAAATAAAATATCTTATGTAATGACAGAGTAATAATTGATAGAGATGTGTTTTCCCATTGGAATCTGGCAATTGGTATTTTCTCTCAATGGAAGTACTTGGAGAGTTCTGCAATTTGTGGACCTTCTAGAAAGAATGCAACAAGAGGATCTTTGAGGGTTTTGAGACTCCCCTCAGGATTAAGTTTTTCCACACAACAAATTTCTTGTCTTTCCTGGATCTTATGCATATCAACTATCTTTTGGTTAAGTGAATATACCTTTACTTATAAAAAATAACTAATCTCATCTCTTGGATGCTAATTTGTCAAATCAATCTTTGTTTTTCTTGTCTCCTGTAGTGCTGTTGCGTGCATGGAATATAAAAATCTGTTCTTTCTAAGCTATTTGGTGTTCTTTCTTATTTAATCTGTATGTAAAGTGATAGATGAATGCGATAAGACTCTAAGGTTACCCCTTGGATAATTCATTTTTATACTGTTTTGCAGTCAGAGGACCCTCCCGTGTCTGTTTTGCACATACTATACCCTGAGTGGCCCGATCATGGAGTTCCAGGGAACACAGCAGCTGTACGTGAAATAT
Source organism: Lumnitzera littorea (assembly GCA_024138015.1). Taxonomy (NCBI): domain Eukaryota; kingdom Viridiplantae; phylum Streptophyta; class Magnoliopsida; order Myrtales; family Combretaceae; genus Lumnitzera; species Lumnitzera littorea. The sequence goes on along the minus strand of JAMXBB010000012.1, from coordinate 66,968,800 downwards.
TTAGAAGAGTACATCAAATCCCACCAAGTCTGGGTCCCGTGGTGGTACACTGCAGGTTAATTGATTTGTCGACTCCCAAGAAGATAATATCCAATCACTATTCCTTACATCTCTCTCCCTCCTCTCTGTGTGTCTGCCTCACAGTGCAGGGATAGGTAGAACAGGAACATACTGCACAATACACAGCACAATCCAGAGAGTTCTTGCTGGTGACATGTCTGCTCTAGGTCTCATCAATACCATCGCAACTTTCAGGTCCCAGAGAATTGGCATGGTTCAGACACTGGTATTTATCTTCACAATATATTTTTGGTTGAAGTGAAATGTTGTTCTTAGGTGTTCATGGAACATTATGAATGCCACTGCTTCCACAAGAATGCTATTAATGCATAAAAGCTTCTTTTTATTCAAAAAGGAGATTGTTAGACTAGGTGCTGGCTTGATAAAATTTTATAATGTGGCTTCCGAAGGAACTTGGTTTCCATACAATTCCTGGATGAAAATAATGGAATATCTTCCACTCTGGTTGTTATTATCAATATTATTATTTATTTATTTATTTTCAAATGAAAAAACTCAGACAAGTTCAGGCTTTCCTGCAATGAAGGACTTTTAACTTTCTTGCAGTGCCATTAGTTCCCCCCTTCCTCCTCTTACATTTTGTACTGTGAGGCTTCATAATTACTGAGAAGCTTCTGCTTTGGATAGCTCAATAAATATTCTTTGATAACTCCCAGCTTTCAATTTAAGGTATTTTATCTGCAGGCTCTCTTTGGTTGTGGAAAATTGGGTTGATATGATTGCATGTTATTGCATATTACCTTGCAATTGAAAAATGATGTAGATGGCTACGTGACTTAGCTTTAGAGAATGGTGTGGGCATGATTAAATCCCCAAATGATTCCATTTGACCCAATGGGTGAAAAGTTGAAAAATACACCTGCTGACATAAAACCCTCAACATCTTTTCACTTGTTTTTAGATATCAAATTCCCATTCTATGGATTACTATTAACAAGAATATTCTCACGAATGGTTTTCATTTGCTTTCCCTCTATTCCGCTTTTCTCATCACCCCCTCACCTAACTTGGAAAGTTGGAGGTTGTTGCTTTGATAGACGAACCCCGTTGTTCCCCTTCCCTGCAAGTTTGAAGCTTCTGCCATATGTCTATTTTCTTGCTGAATTCTCTGCTCAAATGTTGATTAGGAGCAATATCACTTCTGCTACCATGCTATCATCGACGAATTAGAAGATATCGTTTCAAGGTCCAACAACACTAGCTAATTGGTATGTGGAATGGTGAAACTCTTACTTCATATAATGCTTTAAGCATCAAGCATCACCCACATGATTTGTATATGTATTCTACCATTTAACACTCTGCTTCATTTTTGCTAGGTAGGTGTATATAACTCACCTTTGAAGGAATTGACTCCTGGCTAGCAGCTATTGAGAAGTCGAATAAAAGGACAAACAGGCAATAAGCATAATTTACTTATGCTTTTCTGGTTGCAGTTGGCCATGGTGTACTATGCAAAAGAGAAGGATGTAGCTCAAGAGTGTCCGATCCCTTGCTGATTGTTATGCATCAACGGGCATTTGGAATCTTAGTAATATGCCACATTCAAAATGATTTTCCAATATTATTGGTGACTAATTGTCAAAACTTCACACCCTCACTCCTTAACTTCTTGCTGCTAATTACCATTTTTTTTTTCTTTTTTCAAATCAATTTGAAGATTTTAGTTTTCCAAGTTGGACCCCTTAAGACTAGCATATCCTTGTATCCTCTAAGGGTTAGGTAATTGGCCTATCAAGTGGCTGAAAACTACAATAACATTTCATACAATGATATTTACATATGTTTGTAGTATAATAAAAGAAGCAATTTATGGACATTTGAAGGTAAATCTAACCATCTGCATGTATTATTAGCAAGTGCATTCCTTGAAAAAAATTCTTAAAAAGGATAGACGAAAAACTTATTTTGTACTTAGGGTTGTGAATGTGCCGTTTTGAAAGGTGTTTTCATAATGTTTTAGTATGAAAAAGCGCCTTCTTTTCTGAACAGAAAAGACGAAGGCACACATCCAAAAGTGCCTTTTCTGTAACTTACATATAGACGAACAGAACATGATTATCTCACACACGCACGAAAACATCGCATACTCCTCTAGCATTGGGTATTCGAAAAGAAGTTTCATCTAGACTCTCCTCCAACTGTTTTTTTTTTTTTGCTGAAATTCAAAAGTACATGCTATTTATCTCATTCCATCCCTAAAAATTACTTGCATTTTTCACAAATTTAATGTTTTCTGAGAAACTTCAATGTGGAAATAAGTTTCTCCATAATTACTTTATGTCAATTTAATTGTAGATTTGTGTTTGTATGCTAATGTTATAACATATATGATTATCTAGTTTAATGTATAATGTGTTAATTAGTTGTAGTTTAATATTCATTCAAGTACAAGGCATAATGCATACGTATTCAGTGAAATGGTTGTAAGAGTGTTTGTAATGAAGGCATGGTGCATGATGTACACTAGGCTATCCATATGTTACTTATGTTGTGGATAGATTGAAAATGGTAATTTCAGTTAAATTCATGGTTTATCCTCATGGAAATATTATGATAGGAAATTCGGGGTCGAAGTATGATGGGGACTCGATTAAGTCATTAAAATGCAAATTTAGTTGAACTTTTGCAAAGGTTTGCTAGAATGTTGGAATTAATCCTAGTGCAAGTATGGTAGAGATACTACATAAGTGTTTCAATGCTTTTTTGTGAGTTATTTCTTACTCCCTAATTCCTATAAGTGACGACAATGATAATGGGATGGTTGAAGCTTTTGGATAGACTCACATTTAGTACTTGTATGTGAGGAGGAGAAGAAAGAATCGGGACTAATCAATATTGTATATCTCGAGCAAATACATTTTAGTGTAGCTATTGTGTGACACATGATGGAACACTCGTCTGTAGTGGAAGAGTTTGATTCACTGCCTTTGTTTATACTTGTATAGGATGATGATAATGTCATTAACGAAGCAATTAGATTGGTCCTACAAAAGAAGGTATCACATGACTGTGTACTTCAACTTATAGGAGCTATATGTAATTAGAATAATGATAATGATTATGAGCCTAAGAATGATGAGGAGGATGATGGTGATGTGTACTTGAAGTGCTTGCTACAAACCCCCTTTTATTTAAAATGCCTACTACAAAACTTTATATACCAAAAATGTTTATTGCATATCCTTATGGCTTAGGCTTGAAGCTCAATGGAGCTAATTATAGTTCTGACAAGTAAGGTTGTCAAATTTACGATTTTACGTAGAATCGTTAGAGGGTCTATAAAACTGAAACGTAGAAACGTAAATTTCTACAACTTATGAAAATAACTTTTAAAAATTATGCATATATTTATAGTAGTTATTCAAAATTTGAAATACACAATGTAAAATGTAAAAAAAATGAAGAAATTAAGTGTTTTTTTATAAAAATTCTTAATATATAATCTAATGTGTTTAGAAGAAAAACAAATAGAGCTGAAACTAAACTTTTTCTCAATTTTTTTTTAAAGCTATAAATTAAAGAAAACCAAATATTTCAACTCATTTTAAACTATTGATGGTATAAAATAAAGCATATAGTTTTCTTTAAAAACTTTATTATTAGAGTTGAAACTTAGATAAAAGCTATAAATATAAAATAAGAGATTGAGAGAGAAAGAAAAAGGTAAAAAATTGGAATAAAATAAGATAGATGTTGTAATGTCTTAATAATTGATGGCTTATAAAAAGCTAGCTGTATTATTTTTTTTCTTTAATCTTTTAGCCCATTCAACTTGGATTTATAAAATTAGTAAACTCAGTAAAAAATATAAGTTTATACTAAGTTTATTGGTAAACTCAAATAAAAACGTAAGTTTCTATATGAAAAAATATTCTACATCCGAGTTGACTCAAAAGAGATATCTAAAATTGTAAACTTATAGAATCATATGGATAAAATTGTGATTTTGATAACTATGCCGACAAGTCCATTGGAGGTCCATATGACCGTCTCAACGGTAAGGGATGCCATTCACTTTTTCAATACTAGTAGAGATGATAGTTACATACATCGATAGAACTATTGATGTCAAGTTCAATAACTTACATGCTGGTAAAGATCTAAATAGAGGTATGGGATTTAATATTAAGGAAGAACTCGTAAGAGTTGTTAAGCACTACCATATTAGACATTACACGAACTTTAAAGTGTGTGAATCCAAAAAGATCAAGTATTTTGTTGTATGTTTTCAGAATGAGGATGGATGTAAGTGGAGACTTGAGGCTTGTAAAAAGAAGTTGGGAGGGTGTATTTGTGATGACTAGGTTAGAGGGACTCTATACTTGTGCATATCCCTTCATAAATCAAGATCACTCGTAGTTAGATTGCAATAACATGGCTAGGGAGTTTTTGAATGTTATTGGAAATGATCCCGAACACAGATTTCTCGTTTATGCAATATTACTGGTAGAAAATTTAGGTACACGATTACTGATAGAAGGGTATGGGTTAGTAAGATAAAAGCTATTGAAATTGTGTTCAGTAATTGGGAGAAATCATATGACGATTTTCCAAGACTTCTTAATGCTAACACAATCCAAATGAATCTTAGGACAAAGGTTAAATAAGGTTGGAGAGAATAGGGTGTGACACAATTAAGTGGGTTTGGTGGTTAGTTGGCTCCTATATAGAGGCTTGGAAGTTCTACGAGCTTGTGGTTGATGGCATATTCCTTTATGGAAAGAATTGTCACAAGTTACTGACTGCCTCTATTATGGATGGTGCAAATCATATAGTCTTGCTGGCCTTCACCATAGTGGATGAGGATATGTCGAGGCATGGGGTTGGTTTCTCATAAATTTGAAGCAATATATATGTACAAAGAGCGAAGGCCGAGAAACCATATGCTTAATATTAGATAAAGGGATGGGTATACATATGACACTTAATAGGGATGAAAATGGGTGGAAGCCCCCTTTGTAGGGTAGCGGTGATGTATACTTCACCGTACTAGCAACTTCAACAGGATATATATGAACCAATAGTGCAAGAAATGGGCTACCTTCAGTGCCATATGAGCTCAGCCCTAGAAGTTCGAAAAATGCATATAGAAGGTTCCAAACATTAAGGTAGATGCCTTGAGTTAGTTCATTGGATTACGCCTTGAGCCATAGATACTTGCATACGATGGGGCTTATCACTTTGGTTACATGACATCAAACCTTGTAGAGAGTTGCAATTTGGTTTTGAAACATGTCCAAGGACTATCAATGACATCCTTTGTAAGAAAGATCTTCTACACTTGTGTGTTGAGCCAAAATAAGAGACATGGGGAAGCACTTTAGGTGGTGGCTAGGAATTAACACTATACGAAATGTGCTATGGACATGTTAGAGGAATGGAGCAAATAAATGAGTTCTCATCATGTGGTGCATTTTAGCTATCATAACAGGCTTTTTGAGATTGAAATTGGTAGTAAGCATGTAGGTAATGGATGAAAGGAGGTAGGCATGTACACATAATCAACTTCAACAATTGCATGTGCACTTGCAATAAATAGTAGATACATAGGATCTCTTACTGACATGCTCTTGTTGTGATTAGTTTCCAACAATTGGATGTTATCTCATTGGTTAGAGATTGGTATAAGTCCAATCTTATAGAGCTTACTTTTTCTCAATTGGTGATGAGTTAAGCTGGTTAGTGATTCCTTACCTTTAGAAAATTCATCCTAATTTGTTTTTAGAGCGTAAAAAGGGTAAGCCTAGGAAAAAGTAGTTTCACATGGAGATGGCAAAAAATATCGTGTGTTTTTACTAAGAATAAGAGAAAAAGGGATTAGATGTATTCATTTGTCTTTTTGTATGAACAACTGGACTAACCATTTGTATTGATGTACGTTTTAATATAAGTTACTTTGCTGATTTTTTTTTTTATGCAATCTGGATATCTTATACTTAAATGTTTGGTTCAAATTGGTGATATGAGGTAAAGTTTAGAGTTGAGAATATGTACTAGAAATGTTTTGTTTGAATTGGCGATATGAAGTGAACTTTGGAGTTGGTGATATGAGTTGAAAACGGGGTTTTGGATTTTTCACTAAATTCATGTTGATTTAAGCATGTTGTTGTAATATTTAGTTATAATATATTTTTCATAGTTTTGTGCACTCACCGAATCTAGTTTTGCAAGATTTACAAAAAAGACGCCTTTGTGAAAGGCACCTTCCTTGTATTTTATTACAAAGAAGAAGTCATCGTTTTGAAAAGAGCCTTCCTCTTTACACAAAAATACAAGGAAGGTGCTTTTCAAAAAAGTGCTCTCTTCTCTATAGTGAAATACAAAGAAGATGCCTTTTTCTTATTATTGTAAAACACTAGTAGGTATCTTTCAAAAAGGTGGCTTCACGACCCATAAAGAGAACAAGTTTTTGTGTTTGCCCCTTTCTTCATTTTATTAGACCTTGATTTTACATAGATTGCACAACTACAATCAAATATAATGATATCTTGATGAATGAAAAAAGGATATATTTTTGAAATGAAGATAGGAAGAGGAAGAAATCTAAAATTAGCTTCATAACTTGCAAATGAATGTATTGTAATAGTTTATATTAACAATATTTCCTAATCAAAAGAGCTCTAATTAGGAAGACCAACTATTGCACTTTTTGTCTTTCATTAACAACTCAAGATCCTCATGTGATGTAGGGTTGGAGGTGATTTTAAGGTTTATACATGTTCGGGTTGGTAAAGTATTGGAAGAGTGATGTGATCAGAGGGTGTATATTGAGCTAAAGATCAAGGGAAGACTATGCACCATGGAAATTGTTGTTCAAAGTGATAGATAAGAGAGTTAGATGGTCATATAGGTACATGCCCAAGAAACATGGTCGTGTTGACCTATACCCCCTATAAACATAACTACATGACCTTGTACTATGGAGGAAAGATGTTTAAGAGAAACACGGCCTAAGTATACGATTGTGTAGTTTGCATGTGTTTTCTCTAATAGTTTATTCATTACCAATACCACTATGCACATTTGGATTCTACATTCTTAACTTTAACACACATGATAGTGTTCAAAATAACTTTGAACATTAATTAAAAAAAAAAAAATCATCAACCACCAGTATGCCTATTTCTCTTAATTGCATTACTACAATGACTCCCATCAGTAACTTCAACTCTCAAACACATACACAATAACCTCAATATTGTAACTTACATAATAACACTTGAACATTCCAACATTGCCATGCAACTTCAAATGCTTAATAGAATAATGCCAACAAAACCTCATAAATGCATCACTTCCATATCATTGCCAAGAGCTTTGATACTAAGATGATATGCTTCAAGAACTTATACATAAGGATCTCAATCCAAAAATAAGGGTGTGGGCTTCTAACTTACAAAAGAAAACAATGAGGGTTTTGGTAAGGTTTAGCAAATTCGTGAGTTGCTTAATAGATATGATGCACCAATAAAATATACAACCTAAGTTACTAATTGATATGATGCACAAATAGTAAAATAGAGGCACTCACTACTATTCATTGCTAAAGGGAATTGATAAGAGTGAATATTGAACTCGAAGATAAACTTACAAGAACAAATGTGATAAGAGAAATGATATTCAATTGATGTTCTGGCTATTACAAAAGAGAACCATTTATAGTAGATTCTCTAGGATAGTTACAATAAGGAGAAAAGACAAGAAGGTGTATATCAAAAAAAAGAAAAAGAAAAAGAAAAGAGAGACATTACTAAATCATACAAAAAATGACATAAAGAATATCTTTTGACAATGTAGGCACAAAATAGTGTCAATGGACATATGTTTTTTTTTTTTGATAAATAAGACATGTCTTTATGGTTTTAAATGAGGTTGGTTAGTGTTAGAACTAGTTGGGTAGCTTAGAGTTGGCATGAAATAGCTTAGTTGGGCTAATGATGTAGGTAATTGAGTTTTTGGAGACGGTTTATTAGTTTAATGCTTTAATCCACGAGATTGCCAAATCTCAAGATAGCTTGGTAAGCTATAGTGTTGTGGATGCTTACAAGAGGACAACATACACTTTAGTAGGTTAGTTGGTGAGGACCTTATATGCTAAGTGTAGACACTTCCTTTTTACCATCCTTTTTACTTTTAGGTCAGGTTTATAAAAAGAAAAAATTGAAAATATGGAAAAACACAAAAAAAAAAAAAATGAAAAATAATTAAAAGTTTAAAAAATACAAAGTGTTAAAAGTGTTAAGTTAAGTTAGTCAGTTGTTTAAGATCTAGTCAAATGATAATAAAATATGCATACAATTTAATAAGTTACGAGTCTTTTGAAAATTTGGGCTTTATTAAAAAAAATATATTTTGAGAATAGTCCAATAAAATATGTAAGCTCATGAAGTGGATTTTTGTTCAATTTAAAATTTGAAAATAGTTTTTAACTCGATTATTTAAAATAAGACTTGGGAATTATTAAATTAAAATTGCATTGAATCTTTCGCATGTGTATTTTAGGCTTATATTAATGAGTTTAGGTCATTTTAAAATGGTTTAAAGCAAACTGGGCTAAGGTTTGAAGGTAACAGTTGAAGTTGGGCCCAGAGTTAACAATTTAAATATATTTTAAGTGCTTGGTATATTTAGAAAAGAGCAATTGCTTAGTTGATTAGTGCATGCATATGAGAGTCTAATGTCTAAGGTTCAATCCTTCTTATAGCCATAAGGCTCTTTTTCTTTTCTTTTCTTTTTTTTTTTTTAATCTGTAGGTGATAGGTCTCTTCTTCCTCATCTAAACATGCCAGATGCAAGAAAAGATAGGAAACGAAGGAGAAAAATCTAACAAATTGAATCTTTTGACTATGCATCAAATCTTAATGGTTTTGTCAAAGATTGAAACTAAATAACAAATCTTCATTGATAACCCATAAAAGATTTGATAAAAAATGATTCTTCTATAAGTTTAAAAGGGGGAACATATACAAACAGTAGAACTTGCCTCCACAATCAGCACCCTCTACCTTCCTTGTCCACAACCCTCTCTTACCTACATCATAGCGATCAAACCCATACTAACCCTTCATGGCCAACAAATAGCTACACCCAGCAACGTATACACTATTACATACTATGACCACCAAGCCAAGCCCATCGTCAGCCACCTCTTGAAACACTGCTACCATTACTTCACTGTCGTGTTCCTTACATTCAACGACCCCTAGAACCAACTCCACTCCAACTTGGACATACTTGTCACCGCTTTCCAGCCTCTACCACTATTGCTGTCGCTCCTTGTCTAAAACCACCAAACGACCACCACATCTCAAAGCATTATCACCAATCCAAGTTTTAGTAATTAAAGTCTCATGAAAATCAAATTTTGCTTTTGTTTTGGTGATCAATGATCATTGAAAGGCATTGATTCGATTGCTATTGGTGCTTTCCTCCTTTGACTTGTTTGGAATGATCTACGACCCGAACCCAACTCACATAGATGCCCGTTGCCCTAGATTTGACTTGTATTTTCTTTATCCAAATTTAGTTACTTGTATTATTTACTAACAATTTTTGTTTACCTTATTTAAGAATACTAACTTATTTTATTTTCAGTGTAGGTATTTAGTGTTTTCTAATATCATTAGTTTTATTATGATTTTCTTTGCTTTGAAAACTTAGGTTATTGAATAGGTACTAACGTGAGTTCTGTTGCAGGTCTTTATAATAAATTTTACATGTACATGTTCACTATGAAAAGCACTTTTTAGGCACGTTTAATAAAATTACATTTTTGGAAAAAAAATTTGCATATTTTTAGATAAATTACATTTTTTGCATGACCTTTTCTTTTTAGAAAACTATATGTTTTAGATAAATTGCATTTTTAGCAAGATTATTTTGCATTATAAAAGTAGCATCTTTTTAGTAAAAATTGCATTTTTTTTAGCAGATTGCATTTTTTAGAAAAATCGTATTTTTAAATAAAAAATTACATCATTTTGCAACAATTACATATTTTTTATCAAGATTTATATCTATATCGCATATCTTAGAAGATTAGGATAAGGTCGTATATTTTCCATTGCATTTTTTTTTAATTAGGCATTTTAGGGATTTTTAGTGAAAACTATTTTTTGTCACTTAATTAGTTTTCATTAAATAAAATCTATGATGTAGGTACCTTTTTTATGATTTAAGTATCTTTTCCATAGTTTAGATATTTCTTTTATGATTTAGGTATCATTTCCTTAGTTATACATTATTTTTATGGTTTAGGCATTTTTTCCTTGGTTTAGACACATTTTTTATGATTTATACATCTTTTCCATAACTTAAACTTCTTTTTCTTAGTTCAGATATCATCTTTATAGTTAGGTATCTTTTTTATAATTATCTTTTCCATGGATGGTAATTATGTATTTTCATGGAAAATTGCATTTAGGTACTTTAAGATTTTTTAAAAAAGTTTTATCACATATAAAAGGTTTTTCTTTAAATAAAAAAACTTTTTTTTTTTTAAAGGATAGGGTTTTCATAACTGAGTAATAAAAAATTAGGGTTTTATTTTTAAGATTTCTTTAGTAAAAATAAGTTAGCTAAAAATGTAAACTTGGCTACATTTTCAAAAATGAAATGAATTTACTCACTAAAGTTTTCTGAAAAATAAGAATTATGATCGATTTGATCAATTAGTGGGTATATAGATATCTTTAGGGTAATCATAAAATTTATAAAATATTTTGTTTTCTTTTCATTTTTTAGGAAAAATTCATAATAAAAAATTCATTTTTATGCCTTTTTATATTTCTAAATATTTTCACATTTTTAAAAAAATTAAAAAATAAAGACCCATTAATTAGTTTCTTAAATTTTTACATGGTGATTTTTGTCTTAATACGTTAGCCTCTGAACTTAGTTATCTTGTTAAAAAATTTGTGAAATTTTTTTTTAGATTTTCAGAAAATTTGTGGATTAGTGGCTCGATTAGGATTTTTCTACTCAAAAATCCTAATCTTTCTTTTTTCCAGTTTTACTTCTTAGTAACTCTAATTATTTTTTTTAAAACATTTTTTAGAGAAAAGTGTTTTTTCTTAATTTTATATCAAGTATTTTATATTAAGTGGCCTATGCTTAGTATAAAATAAATTAAAGAAAACCAAAACAGGGCTTGATACTAAGTTCATTAGGCCTTAAGCTAAGGAGCATGTAATTAGACTAGGAAGTTTGATTCCTATCAATAAAGGGTAACTTCCATATGGATCTAAGGAATATTCTCGTTAAAATCTCATTTTTTTTGGCACTTTCCTCAATTAGATCAAAATCATGACACTCTTTAGAGCATTTGACTTAATAGCTAGATAAAAAATCAAGACTGCTTCGAGTCTTTTGATCAAAATCAATAATATCAGAACCTTTAACATCTTCTAAATAAAATCAAACTTCTACCAAGTTAGTGTATGGACTAAAAAACCTTTCGACAACTTTTGCTCATCCTTTAAGAATTTACCTTTTAAATCCGTTCTATTAGATGATTCAAACGCTTCAATTTGGTTTGAGTCATTAGTCTACCTTAGCATTTTGTTTAGTTTGGAACATGGCTTCCATCATTGCCAAGCGGCTTATGAAGATTCATCCTCAAATTTGATGTTTCTTCTATATAGTCTTCTTCTTGATTTGGAACATAAGCCAACAAGTATGCAATATTGAATGTAGTAATGAGTCCTCTAAATCTATTTAGTAATTCTAATGAATAATCATTGTTGTTAATCTTTTTATGAATTTTAAATGGACCATCAGCTATAGGCATTAGCTTCTACTGTCTTTGATTAAGAAATCTTTCTTTCCATAGATGTAATCATACCAAATCTCATGGCTAAAATTCCTTTCTCTTTTACCTCTATCTTTACTTAAGCTGCTCTCCATAAAGCTACTATAGATATCATATCCAGAGGAATGGTAGGATTACACCCATATACAACTTTAAATGGTGATTTTCTTGTAGAACTATAAGTAAGATCTATTGTAGGCAAACTCTTCAATAGGTAAGCACTCATACTAAATCAACTAAATTCTACTTCATGGTTGCTGTAAGTAATGTTCTAAGTGTACGAATGACAACTTCTATTCACAATTAGAAATAATGATATGAGGAAACCCTTGTAATCTAACAATATATTGTGCATTATTAGATTTATGACATGGAATAAAGTATGATATCTTATCAAATCTGTTAACAATTGCTAAGGTAGAGTCCTTTAGCAAGTTCAATTAGAGTTGATATACAAATATTTTCAAAGAATATTTACTCAAATATATCAGATTTGTTTGACTATTCATGAGCAAGGTAGCAGTAACAATATTTTAGAAGCTCCAAGTTTTAAATTCAAAAGGATTAAGCATCAAGATTTGCTCTTAATTTTTAGGAGACATATATTTTAAAAAAGATTTTAATTTTCGAAAGCCATATTAGTTGAATATGAGAAGAAACTAAGGTAATTGTTTATGGATACTTGTAGACTTCATCAAATAAAAAAGCAATAGTACAACGTTCGAATTGAATTTAACTTTGAGTGTGATTTAGCTTCCACATTTTAACGGGTCAACTAAGTCAAGATTTATTTTTTTTTAAAGCTTTGAAGAGTTATCCAAAGATTAAAAAAAGAAAAAAGACATTGCATTAGAAGTTATAAAAAAGAGAAGGAGTTCAAATTTTCGAGATAAGAGATTAGAGCTACATTTGTTTATTAAAAACTTCGTACTAGAGAAAAATCAAAATCACCTTCGAAACCTAATTTAGAATCAACATTGTTTATGACTATTTTACGTTTAGTTTTTTTCTTAAGCTTATGTTTTGAGGATTATTGTACTCTATCCTCACTGTTGTTGTTTAGCTCTTAATTTGAGAGTTAGATTGTGTGCTAGTAGAGAGACTTTAGATTCTATAAATTTGTATATAGGTAAGAGTGGCTTAGTGAGATAGAGTAGAAAGCTTGTATTATTATTCTCTCTTGATTAGTTACTGGAACGTGGATAGTGGAATGATATCGCTTAGGATTATTGGGTCCCTAACAGTAAAGATAGAAGAGCGCAGTAGGCAAAAGCCGAAGCACTATAAATCTCTTACTTGATCTTCTCATCTCTATTCTCTTTTTACTTCTTATTTTATTTTTGATCATATATTGTTTCATGCCTAATCTTGCTTAAGTAATTTAAGGGGGCATTTTTATTTTTTATTTTTTTTTAAAAAGTTCAAAGTTTTATTGTAACTAATTCACCTCCCTTACCTTCTCGGTTACTTTTGGGACCTACACTCTTCTTCCTAGTTCTTTAGTTTGATGAAATGCACATATAATACTAGCAAGTATACTAGATTACACATAGTATAATACTAGTAAGATTAGACTGTATCTACAAGGACTAATTTAATTCTAGTTATTAGTACTTCTCCCTTCAACTATTGTATAACAATCCAATTTAACATAATTATTAAAACTAAAAACCTTAATTTAAAACTAAACTAAATTAATTATAATTAAAATAAAACAACTAACAAATATAAAAGTAAAAGAGCAAATAAAATTAATTAAAAACCATTATTCTAATATTCAATATCGATCACTCTAAAACAATTATGTAATTCATCAATCTTATTTTACTTAACTAGATTATAATAATTCCTTAATCAAGTTAATATCATTCGCAAGATTGTCTATTTATGTTTAACTCTGTGATAATTAACTAAAATCTCTTTCTCATTAAAACCTTAGAATTGGATGAATGATCTATAGATTCTTTTATTAGGTTTGGCCTTAATATAGAGGATTTACGTTGTCCTAATTTTAAGATTATGTGCAACTCCTTCTAATTACATTAGATCTAATTATGTACCAATTTCTCAATGAATATATAATATCAAATGTTGAGTCGATATTCTGAACTATCAATTTGAAGAACAAATAAACTATACATAATTAGATCACAGAAACTAAAAGTCATCAATTGCATACATAAGAAAACTAAAGAAAATGGATTACATAGAATCTAGAGTTCATAATAAATTGAATACTAATCTTAACTAATCCAACACATTAAGAAATCAAAAGAAATAATGAAAAAAAGGAAGAAAATAAAGAGGGTTAAGAGGATAGCCCTCCTAAGACTCTAAAATCTTAACTTTGATCTTTGAAGAATGATTGAATGTCTCATCTATTGTGTTTACAAGGCCTTTATTTATTTATATACAAGGATCTTCACAAGGTTTAAACATGACATGGCCTTCATTATGACTTATAATTCTCCGATGCAAGTCTCAGAATTCAATTCTCAAAAATCAATGAAATTAGCTTAGATATAGGTAAAGCACACAATAAACACGACCATGTTATTCCATATTTCTTCAATAATCTATAAAATACCCTTAGCATGGCTATGACATGGCTTGAGCATGCCTTGTTAGTTCCATATGTTCTAACATGGTCAAATTTGCACAATTTTAATTCAATCTTCTCACATTTCAACTTAGCATGACTTTTGGTGGGATAAGCATACGATGCTAATTACTAAAACTTCTACATAGCTTATTTTCATGCAATTCTCCAAAAGTTGACTTTTTGTTATCTAGATTCCTCCTAGAAAAATCCAAAAATGAAATATAAGCAAATTAAATACCAAAATTCACTTAAATTATGCACAAACTTATAATAGCATTGTAAAAAAAAAAAAAAAAACTCATAAAATAAGTATAATTTAGTTCTATCAAGCATATGTCCCTAAAAGCTTCATGCTTACTTTTAGCTTTACAGTAAATGACACATTACTTAACCACACTATGCTAATCTCTCATCATATTATGCCAATGATATTGCTCCTTCAACAACTTACATGTTCTCTTTTACCCAAAGTGTCTTAAGAAATTTCTAGAATATACTTTATTCACCAACAAGTTGCTTATGGATCCTAATGGTATACATGAATTTCATTATACATAATTTCCCTTTTCCTAAACATATAGCCATCCATCATGTAGTAGTTATCAATAGCCCTTTCCACCATACATCTTTCCATGACTGATGTAAAGAATAAATCTCTCATATATTGTTCTTTTTATAAATTAAAACCAAGAAACTTAGATTATAAAGTAGTATTCAGAACATATCTCCTTGTTAAGGCATTAGCAACCATATTAGTTCTACCCTTGATAGGAATAAAGTCCTCAAAGCCATTACTCGAAGTTAACCTAGAGGCTTGCAAGGCTTAACATTATGCATTTTAGCTCAAGAACCAACACAAGATGAGGATTCCATCTAAGTTCAAGGCCTTTGTCATTTCTTTTGCATCGAGTATTAAATGATCATCTAGGTAAGGACACTCCCTAACCTGGTTTCAACTCCATCGAGTTCTTCTCAATAATCACTTGATCAAGATTGAAGCCTAACATTCTAAGCTGACCTCCCTTATTGTTGTGATGTAGGTTGGGAAAGTTGACCACCCCACCATTTGCATTATTTTAGAGCTAACCACATGAGTTGGCGACATACTTGATGATCAGTGATGTAGATTTGTAGATGGACAAACAGCCTTCGATAATCACATGAAATAGGGGATGGTCTAAACCTCAAGATGGCTTGAAGGTTAAATAGAAGTTAGGTTTCAAGTAGGGCTCGTGTACAACACAATAGATATGATACACCACTCAAGCTCACATGAACTTAAGACTAAGCTTGATATTATGCACAAGTTAGGCATTAAGGTTGTGCTACTATTCCTTGCTCAAGAGAATAGGTAAGAGTAAACTTGAACTTGGTGTAGCTAAAGAGCTCACAAGTAAACACTAGACTAAAGAAGACAAATGTGATATTCATTAGCTATTTGTTTATAGCTGATTACAAAATGAGTATATAAATAACCCATTTAGAGCAACTCCTATGTTAACATATGTTTACTAAAAAGATTCTAGCTAAAAATAGCATACAACGTGCTCTTAGGATTAAAAATGACAATTAGCAAGAGAATATGCACATAGTACATAGTACAATATTAGAAAAAGTGAAAGACATGTGTCATTCTATGGACAGCAAACTCTAAAGCAGTGAATTAGTTCCTAGATGGATAAAGATTGCAAAAGGGGAGTTCTAATGCTTCATAGCCTAAGGTTGTTTGGTTTGAGACTTCTTAACCAATGAAACTGCTTCAACAAATAAAATTAAAAAAAAAATGAATATAAATCCTCAAATGAAAATCAATACAAAGAAGATTATCGAAGGATAAGTAGATGTAATATGCATTTACTTCGAATCATGACGATAGGAGGGATGGAATAGGGGAGTGTATACATTTTAGTGAGATGAATAAAATTCTAATGACTCCTTCATAATTAGGGAGATATTAAGCCCGATGTCAAGTTTGTTAATCTTTGGTTAAATGATGTGGGTAATATTCTAGTTTATATAAATTAACTCTTGAACTCTAGTATGGTTTTATTAGTCGGTACTTAAGTATTTTATGTTTTAAGAGCATGGTTTTATGGTTAAGTTATGTAGTAAAATTGCTAAGAAATTTAATTTTTTTAATTAATATAATGCAAATTGATATTGAGCTTTGATTGAATGTGTAATGAATAGTTAATATTCTTTTGTAATGAGAGATATGGAGAGTCTTGTCTTCAATTGTTTTCTTAAGTATTGATTTGTTTTGCCTGAGGTCAAGCAAACAATTAAGTATGGGTGGAGTTTAATAGAGCTTAATTATACCTATTTTATAGGTTATCTTTGTAATGCTTTTATAAATTTTATGTGTATTTTTAGTGTAATTTGGTGCTTAGTTTTTTTATATTTTATTATAACTTTTATTACATTAATGCATATATTTTTGTATTTTTAATAGGAAATATGTGTAGATTAGGAAAATATACAAATGAATTATTGAAGCCTATGAGAATTACAAATCAGGGCAGCCTATCTTCAAAATGTGAAGCCTACACGTTGATTTGTCATATCATGGCCCTTGTCATGTTTTAGAATTAGAGATGAAGCCATGTCTAGAAGAATTGAAACTTTAATGTTTTAAATTCGAAGAGTCCATTATGTCATATGAATCAGTGATTCGAAATTGATTTTCAAGCCATGTGTCCATGCATCTAAAGCCATGATGATGTTTTGTAATGAGTTTTATATGAATACAAGTTCTTTTCCAAAAAATATTACAAGTGTAGAAACTAATGGAAGATTTCACATGTACTTACCAATTGATTGATGAATATGAGTCTAAAGCTATGATGATGTTAGGTGCCAACCGCATATTTCTAAGTGAGTCCACTTAAAATAAGTAGAAAAATAGGTGTCAAAACATATGATAGCAAGTATGCATGAGTGTAGAAACTAATGGACGATTTCACGTGTACTTACTAATTGATTGATGAAAGCTCTTTGGTGTGTAATGTAATGTTAGGTGATCTTTCTGTACTATAGCTAGTAACTCTCATTGACCTCTCGAGGACCCTGGATGTATACTAAGAATCCATGTCTTTGTCCCTAAGCTTGGATGTACACACAGTATGTATTAATCTAGTCGACATCTATCTTACCTTAAAGGTCCAGCTGGTACAGTTACTTAGAGGTGTCAACATCTTGTTGGGGGTATTGGTATCCACCAAACTACTAGATGATACGGTTTAAGAAACACCACTTAATGATATGGAAACATATGAGTGGTACTCGGGTAATCCAAATATATCATCCAGCAATGCAGAAGTAAGGCAGCAATTGTAGCAACTCCTCTATATAAGGCTCTGAAACAACCTAATGGGCAAAAAAATAAAATAAAAAAAAAATCAGCAAAACAACAAAGGTTAGCACTTACGTTTGATGGAAGGACAACAAAGAGAAGAACTTATCATATCATACTTGCTATGTCGTCTGCATGTCAAATGCTATGTAGTATGAATCTATTGTATGCATCGGATGTTGAGTAGTATCCTGTATTACCCTTCATCTGGCCGTCAATGCCTATCTCTATCGATAATAAACCCGTATTGACTAAGCATGGCGATATGTGGGAATCTATCTTAAGCCTAGACCTGAAGTAGAATCACAGCCTCTCCAAGCTCATAAGAGTTAGATGACGAGGTGGAGTATAGCTGTTGGTATAATCATGCCAAGCAAACGTTGCCCTAGCTAAATTGCCTCGCTATAGAGAAGTCTTCTAGCAACAGGGGGAACATGAGGTGAATAAGACTAGACGATTTATCTGCAAATATGAATGCCCCCATCAAGTTGAGTATATATGTACGTGTATATTGTCGAATTGTCTTGTTGTTCACCTTATGAGGAAGTACCCAAAAGTGCTCTCACAACCATGTAAGAGATAAACAAGTACCCATCATCTGAGCAGGCCTCATGCCTAGCAATCTCTCCCTTACATTAGTTTAGCTCTCATCATCATTTGTTTATATTTGACCTACCATTACAAAACCCTCTACTGGAAGTTCGATCTGGACCTTAATGTTCCTACAGTGTGATGGTCGCCTCTCCAATGGGTAAGTGAAAAACGTGTGTGTCTCGGGCCTTTATCTCTTAACTAGAGTCGTAATCAAATGCCAGTCTAACATAATAAATGGAAGCTATACAAATCCCTAGAAATTAGCCTTTTGTATGTAAGGCTCCACCCTAGGATGTACAGGAATATCTCGTTCATCCTTACATAAGGACATCTCAATGTGCCACACTCGTAGTGCATAGGTAGCCTCCTATATAAACAATCAGTGAACTTAGCAAGTAACACTTATTTTATGAAAAATTCGAATATACATGAGAATGGTATTACTCACCTTACCCTCCTAGGTAGCCTGTGAACAGTGACTAGCCTACTTCATAAGTACGAGTAGATTGATTGGTCTTAGCTCCATCTATCCTAACATAATGATTAGATAGAAAACCAAAATGTATTAGCCCTATTAATCTGTGCACATCTCCTCTTATTGTGTCTTTCCTGCCCACATGTGTTGCACCTAGTTTTGTTTGACCGCTCTCTAACGTCCATCTTCATGTGATATTGCTTACACCTAAGTTTACCTTTCTTTTGTAGTAAGTCAATGTTCGAGTAAAGATAAGGAAGCTAACTTATAACCCATTCAGCTTGTCACCAATTAGGTAAAAATGAGCTCGGTAACAATCTATTTAGTTCGCTTACTTATATCATGGCCTTATTGCCGATTTGCTATCTACCCTCATGCTTACTACAGCTATAATACCCTAAGATTTCGAGCTAGTTCAATAACTATAGAATTCAAGCCCCTAAATTTGGGCCGTTAAAATAAGTTATTAGTTTTAATTCAAACTTCACAATAATGTTAGAAAAGTTAAATGAAGTAATTCAAGTAAAGTCAATTTCTTAAAATAAGCTATATAAAAATATTAATTTAAGAAAAACGCTAATTTATCGATAAAGCCGATAATCGTAAAATTCAAGTTTTTAGATTTAGCAAGATATTAGAGATGAGTTACTTAACTTTCAAAAATAATAAATGAAGTTGAATTATACATAATATACATATATTACATGTGATATACATTATATGTATTGAATATATACAATAATAATAATAAATTATCAAAATTAGGTAAAATAATGGAAAATTAATAAAAAAATTGCATGGATAAGTCACCATGTGATGTGTCAAGCTAGGATTAATTGCAATTGAAGAGTCAATACTTGGTTAATGAGGAAATGACATATGGCACCTAGGGAAAAGTGAAAAATGACATGTGTAAATTTACTTTTTCATTCAAAAAAATCTAAAAGCCTATAAATAGGACCTTAAGCCTCATTTGCAATATTTTAAAAACCTAAAAACATAAGAACATAATTTTAGAAAATCGAAAAAAATAAAATAAAAATAGAACAAGAAATAGGGTCGAAATTGGGTTAGGGCGGCTTAGAGGTTTGACAGAGCATGGCTAGAGAAGGTGTTCAGACAAGAAGTGTTGGCCAGGTGCTGGCCGGTTTAGGTGAACTAATTTTTCGCCTGTAACTTGTTTAATTTGATAAAAATATTAAATGTTATCCATTAATTATGAAATTTAGTTTTATTGGATTATTTTAAGTGTAGATCAATGTAGTAATTTTATTTTAATTAAATAATTAGTTTAAATATGGGTTGCTCAAGAAAATGCCCTGTTTGGGCGAAAATTGATCTAATTTTTATAAATATTAGATGATATTGTTTTAAGTTCAATTTTTTCATATAATACACTTAATATATATATTTAATTGTGGTAATAATAATTTTTGAAATTAAACATGTTTACTATTTTTAATAATTATTTTAAATAAAATTGCTGATTTTACTGAATTATTGAAATAATTAGTTTTTGATGAAATTGATGAATGAGCCCTAAATGTTTAGAATTCTGGATATTTATGATGATATTGGAATATTAATTTTTATCTCACTCATAAATTTATTTATTTTCCTTAATTTTCCATAATTTCGAGCTAAAACTGCTATTTTCGTATAAATAAATAATAGCCAATTTAGTGTAATTGATGATCAATAACTAAACTATATATTTTAATAAGTCTAGGATTTTTTATGAAATTAATCGGGCTTCTATACTATTTATTATGTATTTTCCTAGTATAAACCTATATATTAGCCTAATATGTAATATACTAACTAGTACTATTAGAATGTTTATTAAATCCGATGTGAATGGACACTTTGGGGTATAATAAGGGTTGCTGGAAAAGTTTGGAAAGTATAAATTTTAGGGTTTTTAATTCAATACTAAAGCTTAATCAGGTCAATTATGGAGTTAGGATAGCGTACAGTCGAGTCGTAATGAGAAAAGAGTATTTTTGGGTTTTTGATATATTGATCAATCTTGTTTCTTAATATATATTAATAGTACTCAAAATAACGATCATGACGATATGAATTTTATCAAAATCAAATAAGCAATGAGTAAGATATGATCAAATAAACTTTAAAAATGCAGAAATAAAAGCTTATAACAGTCCATATTTGATTTGAAGACTATGTTATATTTTCATAGGTGTAAGATGTACAGAAGGACCACATTGTGAAGTTTAGGATTTTGTGCTATTACTAAAACCAAGCGGATCTAACCCATGCTTGGAGTAGATATATTGCTACTCATAACGTTGCGTGTTATTTGATACTGTGTTGATTGAATATGAGTATGTCTTGGGTGAATTAATATGCTACTATGGTGAATGCTTATGTGGTGATTATAAATGACAGTAATTGTACTTTGGTTGAATTATTATGTTGCTACGTTAGGTGATGAATTATGTTTACAATTAATTATGCTAACCAGAGAAGTTGAGTAATCTAACTCAATCTTCTCAGTGTTCACTTAAGTGGACCCCAAGTGAGATACTAGAATTTAACTAGAAAGAGTTTGAAAACTAGAATTAGATCACTAAGTTAAATAAAACTAGAAGATTGATTATGCTGATTGATATTTTTGAGTTGCTATTGCATATCATGATATGGCATGGCATAAAAAGGGACCTACGAGTCAAAACTTTCAGAATAAGGCTTCCAAGTGATTATGGAAAAGCATGGCTTTATGAACTCAGTTTTTAGAAGCATATATATTGCATTGCTCACACACTGTGATTACTTTGATAGTCAAATTTGGTAGACTATAGTGTGTGGTCTAATTTGGTAGTGTTGCCACTTTGATTTAGTAAACTGCAATGTGTAGTTTAATTTTGAAAAGCTAAGAGTCCTACTCCCAAGCAGCTCCTTGTTGCCCTTTTTGATAATGGTAAATTACATTGTATAGTCAAATTTGGTAGAGGTCTTACTCTTAAGTAGCTCCTTATTGCCCTAGGTTCTTAGATGTTATATCCAGATACCTAGCTATATTGATTAACCGAAAGAAGTTTGGAGGGCATAAGATATCAGTATTGATGCATGCTACGTGCATAAGCATAGCATTCTACATTACTAGTAGTAAATGCCCGATTGGGCAGATGTATAAGTGAAGTTGAACCTATTGGTTATCATTAAAATGTTTTAGTTGTGATATGCAATATTATCTATCATATTGTTTATATCATGTTGTTTGTTATCCACTCTCATTCAACTTCAGTAGCTGAGGGGATAAAATGTTTTATCCTCAAGTTAATAGCATCGTGAAGGGCCCAACACTAAGAGGGCATATATATACTGAGAGCATAAGTTGGAGTTAGTAACTTTTGTATGGAGCTTGTACTAGGTTAGAGATCTTATTACTGTGAAGACGATAAACGACAAACTGGTTCATGTTTTGATGTAAATATTATGTTATACACATAAGTCGTAACAGGGAATCCAGTTGAACTTCGATGTAGAAACCCTTTTATTATGTAAACAATACTGTCTTTTGATGAATGAGCAGGTTGAGTTAAGTTTTCAACAAGTATTCCTGTGTGATGGTGTATCCTATGCTATGCTAGGATGTGACAGCAGTAGTACATATGTGAAAGCAGGGGATCCTATATATTTGCCACTTTTGATAAGTGCATATGCAGGCCCTGAAGTCAATTGTATGTGTCCTTACTCCTCCTTTCAAGCTATCTTCGTCATTCAACTGCCAGTCAAAATCTTGAAAAGACTGTTTTGGAAGCTAAATGAAATGACTTTATGTGCACTTGCCCTCCCTCTCTATGTTTCATACATTCGTAGAGCATAATTAGTGTAGATCTTGCTAGAATCGATTGCCTCCTTGGTATCCTTATGTCTCTCCTCTTACTAAGTGATACAATTGTAAAATATCTTCTTCACTAATGCAGTGACAAGTAATCTATGTGCAGATTTCAAAACGGAGTTATAACTCTTGATAATGTTTGATGTCATGTATCCAAAATGGTAATATCCATCATATGCAAGTGTCCACCTATCCAAATCAACATTATCAAACCATGTAGAAGCATCCTCTTTAGCTTGTGCCAACTACTCCATTTGAATTTCCTTTCCTGTGCTTGAATACCTACAAACCATAAAAGTTTCTTACATAATTGGTTTTTGTGGGCCATGTTAAAGTTATTAGCAACGTACCGCAGATAGTATCTCTAAATTGCAAATGGTGCCTATTATCCTATTGATGGTTCCTTGTATGTGAAATCAATATCGGATACTCTGTCAAATATAAGACATAAGGTTTCCTCCTTTTAACTGACTACGTGCACTTTAAGCTTCCATAGGAACCACCCCCAGGTTTTTACCAGTTTTGTGTCAACAAAAGCAAAGGCTAATGGAACTATTGAATTGTCCCCATCCATGTTACAAGCTACCAACAACTTATGCCCATACTTTTTGTATAAGAATGTGCCATTGACACATATAATAGGGCGATAGTATTTAAAGGCTTCTATACACAGCCCGAATGTCCAAAAAACCTACTTGAATTGAGACTCACCTTGCTTTGGCAAAGTACTCCAGCCCCAATCCAACTGTGTCCCCGTATTGCTCAACTTCATTGCATTCAATAGTCTTGGCAACTCATTATATGACTTCTCCTAGTTACCATATATCACCTCAATAGCCTTCCTCTTAGCCTCGAAAACTCTTATATTACTTACTATGTATATGTACATGTTTTGCACATTAGCTGCAAAATTAGGTATCTTAACATCAGGATTCTTCCATACACTAGTGATGAATAGCCTAGCCATTATGTTGCTATTGATCTAAGGATGATCTTGGTTCATCTTTGGGTTCACACAAGTGTGCAGACCCTTTAAAATTGTGTTTTTGAAAAGATCCTCTACTTTCTTAAATGAATAGCCTAGCCATTATGTTGTTGTCGATCTAAGGATGATCCTGGTTCATCATCAAGTCCACATAAGTGTACGGACCCTTTAGAATTGTGATTTTGAAAAGATCCTCTACTTTCTTCAAATAAGCCCGTAGCCTTTACTTACACTTATCTTCTTTCTTCTTATAGTAGATCGTATATACAGTTGATTCCGATATCTCCACATGGAAATCATAGTGGTTCCTTATGTGGAACGATTTTACTACATCTATGAGATCCTTCTTTGTGTTAAAACGCATTCTAACACTTAAGTCATTGAAACTGCTGATGTTGCTACAAATTTCATTAACATCTCTCTCAAATGTTATATAGCTGCTACCATCATACTGGTTGTTGTAAAATGAGATAGGATCTCTCATAAGCTTATTTACTGGTTCATTTATTTGCGAAAAGTCTTGAAATTGACTGTTGGACAATACTTCACCAATATGATGATGTGGCCTACTTAGGTTATCTTTGTAAAATGGTTGAACTGGCACTCTACTCTCGACAACATATGGTCTCACCTAGGGTTCTCCCAAATCCTTAGTGTAGTCATCTTCGAGTCCAACATCATCCTCATCACCATGCCCATCTGCCTCATCCTACCTATCATCATCAATATTTATGTCCATGTGCATTCTCTCCACATACGGATCATAAAACTCTTTGTGTTCGATAATAGGACCTAATGCTTTGTTAAGCTACTCTTCTATGATATTCATGTGCTTGTACTCGAAGAAATCCATTGATGGTTCATTTGATTGATCCACATTTGTTTACTATACATTGATCATTGTTGAATGTACATTAGGATTCAGAAGGGTCAAATTGTCTAGCTTATGTATTTCATGCTCGGCTTGGGCACTCAATTCCTTGATGTGCCTTATATATACTTCTTGAATACTTTGTTCCCTAAAACACTCAATAATCTCAATAAAATTCTCAACATCCTTATCATCTCTAATGATCATCAACTTGTAGGCAACTCTAGCATCATAGAAAAAGGGATGCTTGTGCACCAGTTCAACACCACTCGGGTCAACTCTGGCACATCCACAAATTCTTCGAATGAAATGAGAGAAGTTTGAATCCTTCTTAATCTTTAAGTTCTTAATGGGCTCTCCATCATACTTCGGTCCCCAGTTACCCATCACAATATATCCATTCGCATATACAATAACTTTCACATAATTTTCCATTTCTACTCTAGAAATGCCATAATGAATCGAATATTTAAATAATATTAAAAACTTTATCTACATAACGAGCGGCAACTTAACAAAATGCATGAAGTTATCTTGTTAAGTTGCATCTCATACTACCTAACTTTAACTCATTAATTCGATCCAACATTATAAATGCCAATATATATATATATATATATATATATATAAATTTCAATCTACATTCTATAACATATCTACTGAAACACAAAAAAATGCCTTAACGTAGACAAAATATAATAAATTTTCATGAAATATCAATAATTTACATAACTTACAATACATTTATGACTACTCAATATACGTGATTCAATAACAATTTTTTTTTCTAAAAAAAAAGCACATAATGTGGGTTACTACTAAGGTTACAAAAATATTTTACGAATGTAAGTAATGAATTATTACTTGTTTCAAACGTACACTAATGTGAAAAATTGATTAGGAACTTTAACTTTAGGTTTCCTCTAGCTTTCGTTATGTTTTAGATATTTTAGAATTTGGTAGGGGTGAAAATGAAGTCAAGCTGTGTGGATTGGGATATTTATATGTAGTATACTGCATGCGCCTTCAGTTTAAAATATAACAAACTATACTATATTGATAATATTTTTTATATGGGGCCATTTTCCGTAATATTTTTTAGAAAAGGATTTGTATTTGTATAAAACCCATTATGCAATTTTCCATGATGTAGAGCCCATGTGAAATTTGAAACTACGTTGAGGATCATGTCGTGCTTTCTAGCACAGGCAAAATCAAACCATGCTATCTTGCATGTAAAATTCCCTGCCGTGCTACGATTGAGAAGTCCAAGCTATATGTTGGTTATTTTGCGCAAGATTTGGAGATTAAAAATAGAAAGTTACATGAGCCAATTGACATGGCCATGTCCACTATCATGTTATCATTAAAACCTTAAGCAATGTTCTATGTACTATAAATAGAAAAGGCCTTGTAAAAACACTCCACACATTCTACTTATTATTCATCCTTAAGAGATTAAAGTTAGGGTTTATTTTCTTTTATTTCTTATACTTTGCTTTTCTTTATTTCTTTTCAATGTTCTAAATTAGTTCTTTTTAATATTCAATTATTGTGTACCCTAATTTCCCATTTAATCAATTAGTAATATATGATTTTTGATCAATTGTGATCTAATTACGTACTCTTTTATTACTTTGAACTAATATTACCAGCTTTTTAATTAATTTTATTTGATTTTGCATATAGAGATTGAGAAATCCTAGTGTAAATAGATCTATTTAATTAAAAGGAGTTATGTAGATTTAGAGATAGGGTATATGATTTCTCTAGATTAAGGTGAAACCTAATAGTTAAAGAGATTTCGGTAGGTATATTTGAGATTAGGAGTTAGTAATCTTGATAGAGATGTCAACATAATTAAGGAATTCTCACAATTTAGTTAATTGGAATAAGATTGATAGATTGCATAGTTGTTCTAGGGAGATCAATGATTAAATACTAAATAATGCATTCATAGTCAATCTTAATTATCTTTTATTTTGTTTCTTGTCCTTTGTTTTATTTTAATTAGCATAATTTAGTTCAATTTAATTTAGATTAGTCATTTTTAATAAATTGAGTTTGATTTTTTAGATTAGATATTAGAAAAAGGGTAAGCAATAATAATCACATATACTCCTTGAGAGATTAGCACTTGAACTCAAATTCATTATATCATAAAATTGATAAGTGCAGTTGCCTATAACTTTTATTTTATTTAGATCAACTTCAATGCCCCTCTAGTTGATAACGAAACTTATTAGTTTTTCTAAAGTAACCCCAAATGTGCATTTCTTTAGGTTCAACTTTATTTGGTACTTCCTCAACTTGTTAAAAAGTCTTCTTAATATGTTGACATGACTTTCCCCTTTCTTAGACTTAGCAATCATATCATCGACATATACCTCTACTTTCTTATGCTTCATGTCACAAAGTAACATAACCATTACCCTTTGATATTTTGCCCTAGCATTTTTGAGACCAAAGGGCATAACTTTATAACAAAAGGTACCCTAGGTAGTGATGAAAGTTGTTTTGGTTTTCTCTTCTTTTGCCATTTTGATCTAATTGTGTCTCGAAAACCCATCCATAAAAGAGAAAATATAATTCTCGGTGGTGTTATCGACTATGACATCAATGTTAGGTAAGGGGAAGTTGTCTTTCGGTATAGCTTAGTTCAGGTCTCAAAAGTTCGCATATACCTTTTCCATTTTTCTTCATAACCAGAACAATATTAGCTACCCATTCGGAATAGTTAGATACTTCAATGAAACCAACTTTTAATAATATCTTCACTTCTTTAATTTTGAGGATGACATCAAGACAAAAACATTTGAGTTTATGTTTTTTTAGGCTTAATGTCTTCCCCAATAGGTAGCTTATGGACTAAGATAGATGCGTCCAACCCTAGCATATCTTTATAGGACCATGCAAATATGTCCATGTAGGTCCGGTTAAGCAACTGGGGTAAGGGTTGGGGGTAAGGGTAAGGATGGGTTGGGCACAAGGAGAGAGTAGGGTTAATTAGTTACTTTTTGAAAATTTTAAGAGAAAGGAGATTTTCTAAAAATAAGACCCTTTGATTACTTATATGAATGGCATGAAAGTGAGTGACCTAATTAAACCATTAAAATAAAATGAAAAAAAATAAAAGAGTAGGGATAGAAGATCAAGTAGATTAATTATAGTGTTTTGGCCTTATGTTTACCACTCTTTCATCTCTACTATCGGGGACTCGATATTCCTCACTAGAGTCATTCTACTATTCAATTTCAACAAAATCAATACTTTGAGAGATTATAGTTGCAAGTTCTCTGTTCTAATTCACATAGTCTCGCCTTAGGCTAACACTCGGATCTACATAGTTTACATAGATGTCTCTCAATGTACACAACAAACTCTCAAACATATTATAACAAAAGTGATGAGGAAATGTTACAATTGATCCTAAAGAAATAAGCACATAAAATAAAATAAAAATAATAAAAACAGTGTAATTCTTTGATTAATCTTTTGATCTTGTCAAGCTTAAGGATGATTTAAAAAATGACCACTGTAGCACTTGTATATCTTCTTCCTAAGTATTACACATTTGGAACTTGTGACTTTATATATTTTTCTTTATAATGGCTAGTTGAGAAGCATTTGGAAGGCCTCTCAATATTTTGAAATTAATTATTTGATCTTTCATTGATTACTTGACGTAATCTTCTCGAAGGAAAAAATTTTGTCACCTCATTGCCTTATTTTGAGCTTCCATATAGGCTTGTAATTCTTTCTTCATTATTCTTGAGTGCATAGATGGTATATGATCTTTTTATAACATTCTTTGACTATGTTATAAGGAAAAAAATTTTTCCTTATTTTTGACTTCCTTGAATATTCTCTTGCTAAAATAGTGAGCTTGCAAATCATATCATCTTGATTTATATCTTCTTTTTCTTCTTAGTTAAGTATCCTTTCAAAAATACTTCCCTTTTTATATTTTGAAACATTGCAAAAAATATGTCAAATAATATAATTAAGAATTTCCTTTTCTTTTTAGCTTTTGAGATAATAATAGTCTTTGAAAGATTAATCCTCGTGGATTTTTCTAACTTAGTAGAATGTATTGAGTATATTTCCCAAATCTATTTAACAGATGGAGTTAAGCATTTTATCAATTAAAAACTTCTAGTAGATTTGAGCATATTATCATTTTATTCAAGAAGCTTTTGTGTTCCTAGATCTTCTATTTCTTCTTCTAATTGATCTTTTGATTTGGTGACCAAATATACTTTTAACCTATACTACTTAGAGATAATATACATAACCTGTATACGTTGAATTAGCACAAACATATCATTCCACATATCCCTTTTTGTTATCATTAAAACACACTAAGAGAACTTGACATTCTCTCTCTTTTTGATGATAACAAAACCTCAAGTAAAGCATGAAACAACAATAATTTTGAACACTTTATATGAAGAGAGAGTAGTAGAAAATATGTAATAATATTCAAATTACTATTGAACAATCTACCCATACTCTTCTCATTTTTGTTATCATCTAAAAGATACGATTGCTCCCCCTTATTAGGATCTTTCCCTAGAATAATATTAGGATGTAATAAAATACCAACACATCTATTCAAAACAACAATCCATCACATAAGATTGATAAATAAGATCATCTAAAAGAAAACATTAAAACATAATGTTTGAAATGGAAATAGTTCATTAAATAGAAAATAGTAAAAACTGTAGCATAACAAAATGTTTAATTCTTCTACTTTTTAGGACAAGATTTCTTGAATCTCTTTGAAGGAGATAGTTGATCTTGTTTCCAAGGCAAGTAAAGGACTTATTTTTTGGCATATGAAGAGGAGCGATGTTCTCCTTAAGAACTCGATCTAGCGTAGGAGCTTGTTGAGCAATAGATTTAAGAGGTGGATTAGAGACTTAATTAGGACTTGGATTAGAAACTTGTTCAGAAGTAAGAGTAGAAACCTGATTAAGAATTTGATTAAGATCCTATATAGGGGTTTTATTAGGAGTTTGTTCAAGGATTTTATTAGCTTGAACAAGTTGGAAGGTGACAGGTGGAGGCTAACTTAAACATCAAGTTGAGTTTGATTGGAGATTTTAGGTTATTTGGTTGATGGTGATATGGGAGATAAGTGTTGCACAGATGGAGCTTCAATAGCTAATGGCTCAAATCCTTCGCCAAACTGAGTCTTCATTAAGTTTAAGAAATTAATGAATTTCTTATCCATGATTTCTTCTACTTCCTTCTTAGAGATCCTATTATTAGACCCTATTAATGATAGAGTAATTTTGCTCCTGACTAAAACTTAGCACTTTTCATGCTAAGTAATTCTACTTTACGAAGGTCAACTAGGTGACCTATCCTGATGACTTAGGGGTCTTTAGGCTTAGCCAATGCGATGGGTGGAGAGCCTAACCTACCCATTCGAGTGCTTTGAATTTGAAAAGATGAGCGAACAATTAAGAATTTGCGTGACCTGATTACATAACTACCTACTACTTTGCATCTTTAGGCATGTACACAAATTGATGAGCCTCTACATATTCATGATTAAGAATGATTTGACACCATGATTATCGGACAAAAGCCTATAAATATATGACATAAATATTGTAAGAACTCTCTACACTCTTTGAATACCTACTCCACTACCTACTTTTGAACCTAAACACTAACTTAGGTATTGAAATGGCTATGCTGGACTAGCCCTAGTACTCTCCTTTTAGCCTTAGTACTCTCCTTTTAGCCTAACTTTCTTTCTTTTACAAGATTTAAGTTGCATACCACTCTCAACCAACAACATTTTGGCACTGTTTATTTTGACCCTTTTTACTCATGGTTAAGGCTCATATGACAAAAAGTGCAGGTGTCGGTACTCCTCTCCAGCAAATTTAAGGGGGGAATAGTCCCTGTCACAAAGATTGTTTGGCTAAATTAGAAAAACTTTGTGCTAATTTAGCTAAAGAAAATCAGGAGCTATTTAAGAAGAATGATGAGATTTGAAACCTTATCTAGAGAAGTTTTCTAGCTCAAGATTAAGAGCATAGAGATGATAGTGCTAAGAATTCTAACAATTTAGTCCGTTTACCTAAATTGCCAAAAAGTAGGTTAGAGTAGCCAAAGGAAAAAAACCACAACAAGTACACTATGCTGGGCCATCACATGTTAGTGCCCCTGCTATTACCAATTAACATTTTACAATCAAGAAGAGCCCTTTTGGTCCCAAAATTTTAGAGGAAGTCATTCTATGACACACTAAATTGCCTTAATTCAAGACGTATGATGAAATAAAGGACCTAGAGGACTACCTTAAATATCATCGTACACTTGCCAAGTTGCATGGCTTGAGTGATGCCATGGCATGTCGAGCATTTCCTTCCAACTTAAGAGATGCATCGAGCACTTGGTTCAAACATCTAAAGCCTAATAACATTTCGTTCTTTAATGACTTAAAGAAAGTATTCTTGCCACACTTTCTTGCAAGCAAACTCTTCGTTAAGGATTCGTTTGTCCTTAACACCACTAAATAGAAGTCTGATGAATCCATTATGGATTATCTAGCTCGGTTTATGGTTAAGATAGTCTAAATCCAAAAATTAGATATAAGCATTGCCTTGAATGTAGTAATTGATGGAGTTAAGCCATATAGGGATTTTTTCAAATCCTTAGCTTAGAATAAGTTAAAGACCTTTGTGGAGTTCAAAGCTAAAGCACTTCTTATATTCAGCAAAAGGACAATATTAAAGCTTAGCCTAAGGCAATCAGAACAAGGGTGATTGAAAGGATGATAAGAATAAGAAGAGTTTGAAAGGCCAACTTGGTGGATTTGATTACCAAATTTTACAAGGAAGCAATGGTAAGAGGAAGAGGCTGTGTATCTTGACCTATTCTGTCCGTACTCCAATCAACTATCCAATATCTGATATATTGATGGAAGTTTGAAATCAAAGGGTATTGCAATGGCTTGAGTGCATGAGGGAAAACCAATCATGTAAAAACTTGAATAAGTATCACGATTTTCATTACAATAGAGGCCACAACACTGATGAATGTATTCAATTGAAGAATGTGATTAAAGATGCTATCCAACGAAGATATTTAAGTAAGTTTTTAGATCACAATATTGAGAATATTAAATGCTTGACCTAGTGACAAAGGGATGATCATGATAGTGAAGATTAGCTTCCTCAAGCTAGAAGAGAAACAAGAGAAGGAGGTAATAACAATAGGGCTCTAAATGGTGTTATAAACACCATTGTTAGTGAACCCTCCACTTTAGGCTGATCTTACTCTTTGAGCTTAACTAACACCATTCAATATATCTATAATGTGTAGGGCAAGAAAGTAAAGGTTGACAATTCCATCTCTTTCATATAGAAGGATTTTGGAGGCGTACAAAGGCCCTGCAATGATGCACTGGTGATTAGTGTGAACATTGCCAATTTTGAGGTTAAGAAGACTCTAGTTGACAGTAGGAACTTAGCAAACATTATCTTTCAACATGCCTTCAACCAAATGAAGTCAAAGATCAAAGCACAATTGAGATCTTATGACTACAACTTCTATGTTTTGAACAACCAACGCATGTAAGTAGCTGGAGTGATCTCCCTTCCGATCTAATTAGGTGATGTTGAAAATGCTGAGGATAAGGTCAACTTCCTTGTTATTAAATGTTGGTCTTCATATAATATGATTATGGGACAAACATGTTAATAGTTGTTCAGCATGGTCCCATCAATGGCAAATCTTAAGGAAAAATTTTCAATCCCCACTAGAGTTGGGGTATGTAAAGGAGATTAACAATTAGCCAAATCACTGTATCTAAGAGCCCTAATGCACGAGGAAGTGTTTCATATCATAGCCAATCTAGAGAAGAGATCTAGCAACATGAATAATGTTAAAGAAGAAGTTGAGGAATTTCAACTAAGGGACAATCCAAAAAAAAAAAAAAAAACAACTAAGATAGGGAAACCATTGGTAGCAAAAATTCGACAAGACTTGATTAAGTTCCTTTAAGATAATGTTGATTTCTTTGCATGGACTCCCTCAAATATGGTAGGTATTCCAAGAGGAGTCATAACACATAGGTTGCAAATTGATCCCAATGCAAAAGTTATTTTGCAAAAGAAGAGGCATTTTGCCCTTGAATGGCAAGTAGTAATTGAAGAGGAGGTTCAAATATTATTCAAAGTAGGGTTTATCAAGGAAGAGCCTTATCTAACCTAATGGCAAATTGTGTGCTGGTCAAGAAGCTGAACAACAAATGATGCATGTGTATATATGTAACAAATTTAAATAAGGCTTGCCCCAAAGATTGTTTCCCTTTGTCAATGATTGATTAGATAGTTGATTGACCGCTGGACATGCCTTACTTTCCTTCATGAATGCATTTTCCAGCTATAACCAGATTAAGATGGAGAAGGAAAACAAGGTACATACATCATTTGTTACGAACTATGGGACATATTATTACACGGTCCTGCCATTCAAATTAAAGAATGCCGGCATGACCTATCAGAGGCTCATAACCAAGATGCTTAAGCCCTAAGTCCATCGTAATATTGAAGTGTATGTCAATGATATGACAGTTAAGAGTAAAAAAGAAAGTCAGTATCTTTCCGATCTCCATGAAACATTTGATACATTAAGGAGATATAATATGAAACTCAATACATAAAAATGTGTTTTTGGGGTTATTTTGGGCAAATTTTAAGGGTATATGGTGACTTAGCACGGCATCTGATGTGCTTAGGAGCTAAATTAATCACTAGGGCTTATCATAGAAAGTAGTAAGTAGGTCCTTTGAAGTATCGAGGAAAGGGGAAAAGGAAAGGTCGGCAAACATAGTAGCTTTTGTGAGGCTACTCGTAAGATATGATGCACTAACAAGCACAAGATGACTTAGTACTTTGCCTTATATGACGCATGAGCTAATACTAAGGTCTACTTGTCATTAATCTTGAGCTACTTAACAAAATTAGATAAAAGTTTGAGAAAGGGGATATACTCGGAGAAGGGTATCTTGTAAGAATAAGAGTATTCATTAACTTGTAAGGTGTAAGATGATTGAGGCTACAATAAAAAGGATTGTTTTTAGTAAGTCCTTTAGGTTAATGATAAAATAATAGAAATTACATAAAGGACAACATAAGAAAGAGATTCCTAGTATATACGAAAAGGGTAAATAAAACAAAGGACAAAAGAGAATATAGTACAAATGTTTAAAAAGTAAGGGATAAGTAGCGACTTATCATTAGGTTCATGTTTTGGGATCTTAGGGCATTGTGGTTGAATTGAATTGATGTTGGAATTGTTGTTGCTAAGTTGTGTGAAAGTCACTAAGGTGATTAAGTGAAGCTGTGACTGGGTAGGATGGAAAAGGCAAGCTTAATGTATAGGGACCTTGGATTTGGCACTCAGTAGGTCGGCAATTGGGTAGGAGTCCAAGCAAAGCATTGTATTTGCATACTATGGTTCAGCACTTGGAAGGTCAGCACTTAGTAGATCAGCAACTATGCTGGAGTTTAAGCAAATCAAAGTGTATCTGAGTTAGGGCCTTAAAGAGTTTACCCATAGCTCTTCCATGTATAGGAAATCGTCCTTAGCAAGTTGATAAGAGAGTATACCCCTTGTGAGGGATTATAGGCCGCGAAGGCAAGTGTGAGTGAGAGGTTTGGAGGTCAACAATCTATTAGTTCCCTTGAGTTATTGAAGATTTACCCTTAAATCTTAGTCTTCTTCTTCTTCTGGTAGAAAGGGTGTTAAGTTAGTGATGTTGAAACTAGGAGATACCCCATATCCTTTGAGTAGTTCTAGCTTATAGGAATTGTCATTGATGTATTGAAGGATCTTGAAAGGAGCATTTGACTTGGGGGATAACTTGCTTGTTCTCTTTCCTAGGAATCACTCCTTGTTAAGGTAAATCCAAACAAGATCTCCTGGGCTATAAATAATCCACCTTTAACCTTAGCTTCCTTACTCTCTTTCTTGAGTCACTATCTTCGTTAATTGTTTAGCTACCATCTTTTGTAGTTTCTGAAACTCCTTGGTATGCTACAAACCTAACTAACTTTCTCCTTAAGAGGTTGAGCTAGTAATCATGTCTAGTGGTAATTTCGGATTGAGTCCATAGACAACATTGAAAGGTAATCTTCTTGTTAAGCTATGAGTGGAGCAATTGTAAGCAAATTCAATGATGGGTAGGCATAGATCCTAACCATGTAGATTCTTCCCAACAGTAGCTCGAAGGAATTTGCCTACTATTCTATTCACCACCTCTGTTTAGCTGTTTGTTTGCAGATGGCAACAAGTATTGAACATGAGTTTAGTACTGAGTTTTTTTTTCATAGTGTTTGCTAGAAGAAGCTTATGAACTTCGAATCATGAAATACTTCTTAAGGCACCATGTAGCCACACGACCTCTTGCTAAAAAAAGGTTAGTAAGAAATAAAGCATCACTAATTTTGTGGCGAGGGATGAAGTGGCTCGTTTTGCTAAACCAATCGACCACTACCATAATAGAATCATGTTTCTATGTTGTTTTGGGTAAGCCGAGCATGAAATCTATGCTTAGATTGGTCTATAGCTGCTTAGGTATGGGTAAAGGTGTATATTCTCTATATGGCTCCTTTCTTCTCTTGGCTCACTTGCACAACTAGTAGTGTTCAAGAATTTTGCACACTTCCTTCATCATCCTAGGCCAATAGAAGTGTTCTTTTGACAACTTGACTGTTCTCTTCTAATGAGCTACTAACCACTGGTCTTCTTACATATGTATGACTCTGAGGCCTCCAATCCCTAACTTGAAGAATCCTCTCTCAGTAACCTGCCATGATGAGAGACTCTATATGGAAGAAGGATGGCTAAATTCCTTGACAAACTCGGGAGGTTACACCCTGCTCTATTCTATCTCTTATGCCAATGCCAACTATTTTCTTGCTGAAGGCTCTATGCCGAATGATTGAACTTTCAATTGCTGAGGGACTATTACCAAGTGATGAGACACTCTTCTTTGAGCTGAGTACTTTCTTCTGACTTCCTCCCAGTCTCTAATGCCACAACATCTTGATTTCCCTCGCCTATTGTGATTAGAGAATCCATGTACGGAACTCATATTGCGTTGGCACTTGTCCCTTTCACTTGACATTGTACTATTTTTCTCTTTTTGTTGTTTGTCCTTTTTACCCTTTTCATATGTACTAAGAATTCTTCTTTTGCATGCCTTTTTGCAATTTCTTTAGTTATATGATTGCCCTAGGGACTTATTATAGATAGTCCTTTTTACTTGTAAGCTGGAATCGTCTTACATTACTGATATACATTGAATATTTTGTTCTTGCGAGACCACCTTCTCTAAGACCATTCTTATACACTCTTATCTAATCTTATTAAGTAGCTCAAGATTAGTGGTGGTTGGACCTTGACATCAACTTATGCATAATAATAAGTGAAGTGTCAAGTTGTGTTGTGTTCACAGGTAGGTCATATCCTCCGAGTAGCTTTACGTCAGTTACTCTTATTAGTTCGTAGATCGACTCACTCTATTTTCTTTGATATTTTGAAGTACCCATTGGTTTGAATTTGCTACGGTAAGCCCTAGTAATAACTAAGCTCCTAGGAATATCATATAATCCTAGTATTAGAGCTTGAGGTTATGACTGAGAGCTATGTAGTGATAGTCCTTATTAGTTGCTATTCGAGATATTTGTGTATGTTCTGAAGCTCATTTTTACGAGAATGTCAAATCTTAGTGCTTAAGGAGAGATTAACGATGCTAAGAGTGATGCTCATGGATGTGGTTAAGTTACCCAACAAACACTACATACTATTGATGAGCAAATAGAAGACCTTGCTACTATTGTGGCTAATTTAGTTGTTTCTTTGCAGAGAGTCTTAGAGATTGGGTTGAGAGAGAGAGTAGTTGAATAAGGCCGAGAAATGAGAGAGAGGCTTAGAAGGAAGATTAATGAACAAGCACTAAAAGCCTTTCCTGTGAACTAAGCACCACTACGTCATGCCGATAGAATGGCGAAAAGAAGGTTGGAGTTAGATGAAATGGAAGAGTATGAAGAAGAAGAGGAACAGTATGTTAAGAGATTAGAGCACCGAGAGGTACCAAACACCTTAAGGTATAGATTTCGAGCTTTAATAAGTCTAGTAGTGCTAATGACTACTTGGATTAGGAAGAAAAAATTGAGAAGATATTTGATTTCTACGATTATGAGGATGTTGTTCGTATTCGAGTGGCTGCATTGGAATTTTTTGGATATACAACAATGTGGTGGAAGAAGAAGTTCGGACGTGGATGAAATGAAGAGGGTCCTGAGAGGTAGGTTCGTTCCTGAATACTACGAGCAAGACACTTTTAGACATCTCTAAGACTTGAGATAAGGTAACAGATAAGTGGACAACTATGTCCGAGAGTTTCAATTGCTCATGATTTGGTGTAATGTCGATGAGCTCAAAATGAGAACTATCGCTAGGTTCATTTCTAAGCTTAGGATTGTGATTGGTAACATAGTGAAGCTATAGAGCTTTGCAACTCTAGATGAAGCCATCAGGGTGGCATAGAGAGTCAAAAGGCAGAAGCAAAACCAGGTTAGTCGTATGTTGAGTAGCCGACCTATGCTGCCGAACAGAAGTAGCATGCCAAGTAGACTAAGGAATGACGGAGCATCAAACAGTTCTAAGGTGGAATGTTGAAGGAAAGTGCCTATTTAACCAAAAGAAGGTCGAGGAACCTGAGATTCGAAAAGACTAAGGTTAGAGCTCTGGAAGAAAGACCTGAGAAATCAAATACTTTAAATGTCTTGGCTATGGACATGTGGCTAGTCAATGCCTAAATCGCCGAGTCATAACTATAAAAGAAGACAAGCCCCAGTTTGAAGTAGAGAGTGTGAGTGAAGGAGAGGGAGAGATAGGAGTTAAGTAGATGCTAGAAGAGTTTCAAAAGACCCCGATGTCAAAACACCTCCTAAAGGTAGTGCTGAGTATTGTTTTGTTGTTCAACGGCCTCTTAGTGCATTTGTAGCAAAAGGGAATGAGCAAAGGGAGAACCTCTTCCATATGAATTGACAAGTGAATGGCAAGCTATGCGCCTTGATCATTGATGGAGGGAGCGTACCAATGTCATAGCCTAAGGGGTAGTTAAGGCCATGAAACTACCAACTTTCCCATATCCTAAGCCGTACAAGATTCACTAGCTAGCTGAGAAATGAGGCTTACATGTTACCAAGTAAGTTAGAGTACCGATTACCATTGGTGATAGGTACAGGGACTAGGTGTTGTGTGATGTTCTTCCAATGTGTGCTTCTCACATATTACTTGGTTGACTATGGCTATTTGACTTGAGAGTATTGCACGGTGGGTATAGGGACACTTACATGTTCCAAAAGGACAAAAAAAAAAATTAATAATAATACTGATGCCTATGAGTCTTAAGGAAGGGCAGGAAGCCCAAGAAAAGGTTACTAGATCTCTACAACGAAAGTCCTTAGTGATTTCTTGAGCTCAATTTGCTTGAGAAGCCAAGGCCGAAGACTATGTGCTCCTTCTAGTAAGGAGACTCTTAGAGGTGAGAGATGCTGAGAAATACCCAACTGAAGTGAGAGCTCTACTAGAAGAATATGCTGATCTATTTCCTGTTAAGATGCCAAAAGGTTTACCACCTTTAAGAGGCATTGAGCATTGCATTGATCTTTGGCCTAGAGTAGCTCTATCCAACTAACTCACTTATAGAGTCAATCTTGAGCTAGTAGCCAAGCTGAAGAAGCAAGTTAATAAGTTAGTAGATTACAGGTATATCCAAGAGAGCATGAGCCCATGTGCTATCCTTGCCGTATTAGTACCAAAGAAAGATGGGTCATGGAGAATGTGCATTGACAGCCGTACCATCAATAAAATTGCTGTTAAGTATCAATACTTGATCCTATGATTGGATGATACGGTTGATGAGTTGCATGGTGCCCACATCTTTTTAAAGATTGATTTGAAAAGTAGCTACCACCAAATATGAATGAAGCTTGGAGATGAATGGAAGATGGCCTTCAAAATAAGGGATGGCTTGTTTGAATGGATGGTAATGCCATTTAGCCTAACTAATGTGCCAAGTACATTTATGTGGCTAATGAATCATGAGCTTAGAACATTGATAGGCAAATGTATTGTAGTCTATTTTGATGACATTCTGATCTATAGTGCCAACCTCATCACTCATGTTGAGCATTTAAGATTGGTGTTCGACATTTTCCGTATAGAGAGATTATTTAGTAACCTGAAGAAATATGTGTTTTGCCAAAGGGAGATTGAATTTCTCGAATATGTTGTTTTAGGGAAAGGAGTTCGAGTTGATAACAAGAAAGTCAGAGCTATTCTTGAGTGGCCTACACCGACTAATGCTATTAAAGTCAAGAGCTTCCATACTCTAACTTCATTCTATCGGAGATTCATTCGGAATTTCAGTTCCATAACTGTGCTGTTAACTGAATTGATTAGGAAAAACATTGAGTTTAGGTGGTTAGAGAAAGCTCAAAAGAGTTTTGAAGATGTGAAGTCTAAGTTGACATCTGCTTTAGTACTCACCTTATTGGATTTTGAGAAGATTTTTAAGGTTAAATGTGACATGTTTGGTATTGGCATTGGTGTTGTCCTCATGCAGGAGCATCGAATAATTGCTTATTTTAGTGAGAAACTCTATGGTGCTACCTTGAATTATTCAGTTTACAACAAGAAGTTTTATACCCTTGTCCAAACACTGTAGAATTGGCATCATTATATGTTGCCAAGAGAGTTCATCATTTACTCAGATCATGAGTCTCTCAAGCATCTTCGTGGGCCATAGAAACTTTCTTGGTGTCATGCCAAATGGGTTGAATTCTTGGAGTCTTTCTACTCCACCATTCGGTATAAGAAAAGGAGTACCAATATTATGGTTGACGCTCTTTCTTGTCATCCTACCCTTATTATAACTATGCAAGCCAAGATACTTGGATTTGGCACCTTACTCAATCAATATGAGCATGACTAGTATTTTGGGCCCTTAGTGGCCAAGTGTAATGTTGGAGGTGTTGTAGATGGATTCTACTTGAGTTAGGGGTTTTTGATGAAAGGTAAGTAAGTTTGTGTGTTGAATGGTTCGGATAGAGAACTACTCGTCTATGAAGCTCATGCTGGAGGTTTGGTTAGTCATTTTGATGAAAAGAGGATAGTTAAAATATTAAAAGAACATTTCTACTAGACTAGAATAATAATGGATGTACATCGAGTTCTTAAGAGGTGCGAGGTATGTAAACATGCAAAAGGAAGGAGGGAGTCGTATGGAGAGTACATACCCCTACTCGTAGCTGATTTCATGCTCAACTTGAATGCCGAGAAGACATAACTCCATTATGGTTGTGGTAAATTGTTTCAGCAAGACGAGCTACTTCATTCCCTACCATAAAACTAATGATGCTTTATTTATCTCTAACCTCTTTTTGCAAAAAATTGTACGTCTGCATGGGTTGTTGAGAAGTATTGTATCTAATTGTGATTCGAACTTTAAGAGTTTCTTCTGGAAAACCTTGTGGAGGAAACTTGTCACCAAGCTTATGTACAATACTTCTTTCCACCTTGAGACAAATGGCTAGATCGAAGTAGTAAACATGACAGTTGGCAACCTTCTACGAGCGATTGTAGGGAAGAATTTATGCGATTGGGACCTATGCCTACCTGTCATTGAGTTCACCCACAACCAATCAGTTCATAGCTTGACAAGAAGGTCACCTTTTGAGGTTATCTATGGACTTAACTCGAACTTGCCCCTAGATATAATTGTTAGCTCGGCCGCATAAAGGGAAATTCAATCAGGCCTGCAGTGTATGAAGGAATTCCAGAAGTTGCATCAAAAGGTTACCTAACATCTAGTATAAACTGTATCTTAGCAGAAGGAACAAGAAAGTCGAGGAAGGAGACAAGTGGTTTACAACCCCAGATACCTTGTTTGGGTTTACCTTAGTAAGTAGCATTTCCTTGGGAAGGGAATAAACAAGCTTTCCCCTAGATCAGATGAACCTTTTTAGATCCTGTAGCGCATCAACGATAATGCCTACGAGCTAAAATTGCTCGCCGGATACAGTGTATAAGCTACTTTTAATGTAGTTAATGTGATACCCTACATACTCAATGAATAAGAGGGCCAAGATTTGAGGGCAAATCTTTAACAACCTTGAGGAACTAATGACCTGTCGACTACTAGTCCTCCTATACGCGCATGATTCCAAGGCCTCTAATCCCTTACTCGAAGAATCTTTTCTTAGCAACTTGCCGATGACGAGAGACTCTATGCAGAAGAAGGATGGCTAAATTCCTTGCCAAACCCGGGAGGTTATACCTTGCTCTATTCACTCTCTTATATTGATGCTGACTATTTTCTTGTAAAAGACTTTATACCAAATGATCTAACTTTCAATTGCCAAGAGACTCCTACCGAGTGACGAGATACTCTTCTTCAGGTCAAGTACTTTCTTCTGACTTCCTACCAATCCTTGATGCCGCAACATATTGATTCCCTTCGCTTACTGTGATCAAAGAATCTATGTACGAAACCAATGTTACGCTAACACCTATCCCTTTTACTTGATACTATACTATTTTTCCCTTTTTGTTGTTTGTCCTTTTTACCTTTTTTCATATGTACTAGGAATTCTTCTTTTGTATGCCATTTTGTAATTTCTTTATTTATATGGATGCCTTAGGGACTTACTATAAATAGTCCCTTTTGCTTGTAAGCTGGAATCATCTTACATCATAGATATACATTGAATATTTTGTTCTTGCGAAACCACCCTCTCTAAGACTATTCTTATATACTCTTATCTAATCTTGTTGAG
Organism: Lumnitzera littorea; assembly: GCA_024138015.1. NCBI lineage: Eukaryota > Viridiplantae > Streptophyta > Magnoliopsida > Myrtales > Combretaceae > Lumnitzera > Lumnitzera littorea. The sequence continues at coordinate 66,927,283 of JAMXBB010000012.1, read as the reverse complement.
TAGCTTAGGATTAGTGGCAGGTGGACCTTGACATCAACTTATGTGTAATATCAAGTGAATTATCAAGTTATATTGTCTTCGTTAGTGGCTTATATCCTTTGAGCAGCTTCATGTTGGCTACTCTTATCAATTCGTAGATTGACTCACTCTATTTTCTTTGATATTTTGAAAGACCCACTGGTTTGAATTTGATTTGGTAAGCCCTAGTGATAACTGAGCTCCTAAGTACATCATCTTCTCCCTAAAATAGTTGGTTAAGCCCCCAACATGGGCTTCCTAAACAAGTAATTCCCTAATAGAACTATTCAGTACACAAACTTGTTTTCTGTTCATCAAAAACCCTTCGCTTAGATAGAACCCATCTACTACTCCTTTAATGTTGCACTTGGCCACTAAGGGTCCAAAGTACGAATCTTGTTCATGTTGATTAGGTAAAGTACTAAACCTAAGTATTCTAGCTTGTAGTGTTGTGATAAGAACATACTGATGAGAAAGGGTGTTGGCCATAGTGTTAGAACTTCCTTTCTTGTATTTGATGATGTAACAAAAGGTTTCTAGGTACTCAAGCCACTTAGCATGGCACCGGGAGAGTTTTTGTTGTACTTTGAGATGCTTGAGAGATTCATGATCTATGTAGATAATGAATTCTCTCGGTAGTAGGTAATGTTGCTAGTTTTGAAGTGCTTGGACAAGGGCATAGAACTCCTTGTTATATGCTAAGTAATTCAATATGATACTTCTAAGCTTCTCACTAAAATATGCAACTGGATGGTGTTCTTACACGAGAACAGCTTTAATACTAACTCTTGAGGCGTTACATTCTAGCTTAAAAGCCTTGTTAAAGTTAGGTAGTATTAGCACTAGGGTAGATGTTAACTTAGACTTGATCTCCTTAAAACTCTTATGAGCTTTCTCCGATCATTTGAATTCTGAGTTCTTCCTGGTTAACTTTGTTAGTGGGGTAGCTATGGAACTAAAGTTTTGAATGAATCTATGATAAAAGGAAGATAGACCATGGAAACTCCTTACATCAATAGCAATGGTCAGCATCTGCCATTCAAGAATAGCTTGGGCTTTCTAGTCATCAACTCTGATTCCTCTGCTAAAGACAACATATTTAAGGAATATTACCTTACTCTAATAGAACACGCATATGTTCAAATCGCTAAATAATTGCTTGGTACAGAGGATATCAATTACAAATCTTAAGTATATGGTGTGAGAAATGAGGTCGTCACTATATACCAAAATATCATTAAAGTAGACAACAACACATTTACCAATCAAAGGTCTCAAAATATGATTCATAAGTTGCATAAAGGTACTCAGTGCATTTGTAAGCTTAAACGACATCACTAACCACTCAAATAGATCATCCTTCATTTTAAAAGAAATCTTCTACTCATCTCGCGGTCTCATTCAAATCTAGTAGTAGCTACTCTTCAAATTAACCTTTGAAAATATTTGTACACCATGTAACTCATCAAGTATATCATCTAATCATGGGATCAGATATTGGTACTTGATAGTAATCTTATTGATAGCTCAGCTATCAACATATATTCTCCATGAGCCATCCTTCTTTAGAATTAGGACAATCAGTATGACATAGGGGCTCATGCTTTCTCAGACATATCTATGTTCAATCAACTTGTCAACTTGTTTCTTTAGCTTAGCTTCCTACTCAGGATTAAGCCTATAAGCAAGTCAGTTAAGTAGGGTAACACCAGGCTAAATGTTGATGCAATGCTCTAAACATCTAATAAGGGGTAAACCTCTCGACAACAAACAACATGGTAAGAAATAAGTTGTCATATTCTTGGAGTAATGTCTACACCTCAGTAGGTAATGCTTTGACTTCCTTCAACTTTAGTAGTCTTTTAACCAATAAGAGTGTACACTCTTTCTTCTTAACATCTTTGGAAAATTAGGCTTTAGAAATCACTAAGGACTTCCGATACAAGAAAATAGAAACTTGACTTAAGATTCCTAAACTTCTCTTAAGCTCATAGGAGTTAGTACAACCTTCTTCCCATCCTTCTAGAATATATAAGTGTTGTTATACCCATCATGGAGCACTCTTAAATCAAACATCCAGGGTCGACCAAGTAAAATGCTTGACGTACATATAGGTAAGACATCACATAATACCTCATCTTTATATCTGTCACCAATAGTAATCGGTACTCTAACTTGCTTAGTAACAAGTAATTTACTCTTCTCATTAAGCTAGTGAATCTTGTATGGTCTAGGATGAGGACATGTCGGTAACTTCATAGCCTTCACTATTCCTTGTGCTATCACATTAGTACAACTCCCTCCATCAATGATCATAGTGCGTAGGTTGCCATTCACTCGGCAGTTTGTGTGAAAGAGGTTCTCTCTCTACTCATCCTCTTTGGTAATGATGGTATTAAGAATCCTTTAAACAACTAAATTAAGGTATTGTTCCCTTTGCTTGGGTTAGGTAAGGGCTTCAGAGTCTTTTAAGAATCCATCCACATACTGTTTGGCTTTCCCCTCCTCCTCACTTTCACTAGCACTTTCTACTTTAAAATAGAGTTTGTCTCCCTTAATGGTCATGATGTGTCAGTTGGGACATTAACTAGCCATGTATCCAAAACCCAGGTACTTAAAACACTTTATCTCTCTAGTCTTTCTAATAATGCTTTGACCTTGATCTTATTTGACCATAGGCTCCTTAGCCTTAGTCTTCCTTCAACTATCTTTAGGTCTGCTCAACATTCAACCTCAGTGGTGGACCTCAAAACTATGTTGAGTTCGATTATATCCAGGTTGGCTTGGCATACCAGTTCTACTCAATAAGCCAAGTTGGCTGCTTAGTACTTGGTTAAGTTGATTTCACCCCTGCCTTTCAACCCTTTATGCCACTCAAATGGTCTCATCCAAATTGCCAAGTCTTTGCACCTCTACTATATTAACAATCTCAAATCTTAGTAAAAATGAACCTAGCTATTGTCCACTCTTTTGGTTCATCAAAATTACAGTGGAACATCAACAGCTAGAATTCTTTAACATACTCGTTTACTAATCGGCTACCTTATCTAAGTTCTTAGAGACGTCGAAAGGTGTCTTGCTCATAGTGCTCTAGAACAAATCTACTACCCATAAATCTTTTCATCTCATTCTAAGTTTGGATTTCACGTTGGGCTTACTAACGTACATTTTGTAATCTCTTCCACCACATTACTATATACCCAGAAAATTCTAAAGCAACTACTTAAATATGCATTGAGTGTTCATAATCATAGAAGTGAAATATCTTCTCAATATTCTTCTCCTAGTCCAAGTAGTCATCACTACTATCGGACCCATTACAGTTTAGAATCTACACTTTAAGATGTTCAACTCCTTTAGAAGCATGAAGCTCATGCACTTCAAATCCATCAAGCTACTCTACCTCTTCTCCATACTCTTCGACTTCATCTAACTCAAATCTCCTTGTAAATCTCTTAAGATGTTGGGGTACAATTGGGTTCACATTAATAAACTCTGGCGCTTTATGTGCAACTACTTGTCTTTTTGGCCTATCTCTCACATCTTGGCCACATTCATCGACTCTTTCTTGCAGCCTAGTCTCTACTACCTTCTGTATAGATAGTCAAGTTGGCTACAATAGCAGTAACATCTTGCAATTGCTTGTCAGTAGTTAACGGGGTCTGTCGGGTAACATGGTCGTAACCATAGGCATCACTTTCAACATCATTAATCTCTCCTTGAACATTGGGATTCAACATTCTCAATACAAAACTTCAGGAAGTCTACTACTCAATAGAGATTACACACAACTTTGCTAATTTGATATTGTATAGTGACTTTGGAACTTGCTCTATTTTTTCTACTAGTGAAACAGAGTGTAACAAAATACATAACTATAATAAGAAGCAACTACTACAATCCTTAGTTCTCAGTTATAATCTTAAGCTTTGATACCAGGATTATATGATGTACCTAGGAGCTGAGATAATCATTAGGGGTTATCATAGAAAGTAATAACTAGGGGTGGGTCCTTTGAAGTATTAAAGAAAGGGGAAAAGCATAGGTTGGCAAATACAGTAGCTTCCGTGAAGCTACTCATAGGATATGATGCACCAACAAACATAACATGACTTAATACTTTGCCTCATATGATGCACAAGCTAATATTAAGGTCTACTCGCCACTAATCTTAAGCTACTTGGTAAGATTAGATAAGAGTGTAAGAAAGGAGATGGACTCAAATAAGGGTATCTCACAAGAATAAGAATATTCATTAACTTATAAGGTATAAGATGATTATGGCTATAGTAAAAAGGACCATTTATAGTAAGTCCTTTAGGGAAGCAATATAATAATGGAAAATTACATAAAGGATAATGTAAGAAAGAGATTGCTAGCATATATAAAAAGGGTAAATAAGACAAAGGACAAAAGGGAATATGGTACCAATGTTAGAATAGTAAGGGATAGGTGGTGGCTTGTCATTGGGTTCATGTTTTGGGATCTTGAGGCACTGTAGTTAAACTAAATTAATGTTAGGGATGCTATTACTGAGTTATGTTGAAAGTTGTTGAGGTGATTGGGTAAAGCTGCAACTAGGTTAGATGGAAAAGGGGAGCTCGACACATAAGGACCTTAGACTTGGCACTTAGGGACCTTGGACTCAACACTTGGCAAGTCGAAGATTGAGCAAAAGTCTAAGTAGAATGTTGTGTATGCATGTTGTGGTTTGGTACTCAGAAGGTTGGTAACTACACTGGTGTCTGATTAGATAAGATTGTATCTAAGTTAGGGCCTCAGAGAGTTCACCTACAGCTCTTCCATGTATAGGAACTTGTCCTCAACAAGTTGACAAGAGAGTATCCTCCTTATGAGGGATTGTAAGCCTTAAAGGCAGGTGCGAGTGAGAGGTCTAGAGGTTGGCAGTCCATTAATATCAAAGCAAACCCTAAGAAAATTGATAAATGCCTCCCTGAACAGATTTGTTTCAAAGAGTGTAGATAAATGCGTAAAGTTTTTTAAGGTTCTGAAGAATCCAAAGGAGTTTCAATGGACTGATGAATGCGAAGCCACATTCAAAGATTAGAAAGATCTTTTGTCATCATCACCAGTACTCCTAATGCCCATTCCTAAGGAAGATCTATTCTTATTTATCAATTAGTTGTAGACCTCTTTCTTTTGTCCTCATTTGAATAGGGGGAAAAGAGCATTGGTTGATATACTATGTAAGCCATGTCTTACAAGGCCCAAAGTAAAGATATAAAAAAATTGAGAAGTTTTTCCTAGCCATGGTGATATCGATGAGGAAGCTAAAGCTGTATTTCGAAGCTCATCATATTATAGTTCTCACTGACCAGCCAATTCAGCAAGCTATGTAGTGACTTGACTCTTCGAGTAGAATGATGAAATATGCCTTAGAACTAAGTGCTTATAGCATACAATACAAGCCTAGAATGATACTAAAAGCTTAAGTTTTAGTAGATCTTGTTTCTTAATTCACTAGAGAAGAGGATATGATTGATATGGCCGAAAAAACCACTTGTAATCTATATGTGGATGGTTCCTCTACAGGGGAAGGAAGTAGTAAGGGCCTCATTTTGTAAGGGTTATATAATGTGAAAATTCAGTATGCATTAAAGTTTAGATTCTTGGGTAGCAATAATGATGCAGAATATGAAGCTTTGATTGCCAAGCTAAAGTTAGTAAGGGAGGTTGGAGCTGAGAAAGTTGAGGCCTTTTCAAATTTACAATATATTGTAAATCAAGTAAAAGGAAACTATGTAGCAAAGGAAGAAGTGATGAGCAAGTACTTATTTGTAGTACAAACACTCATGGAAGAATTTCAATCCTTCATAATTGAGAAAATCCCAAGAGCTCAAAGCATGGTCGCTGACAAACTATCAAAATTGGCCCATACATTACTCCCTAACACAAATGATAAGCTTTCAATTTAATATCTACCCATAAAGAGTTTGGAAGTAGTTGGACAATCTTGTTTGAAAGAGAAGTCATAGATGGACCCAATCATGGAGTGTTTGTGAGATGGGTTCCTACTCACAAATAAAAAAGAAGCTTGGAGGCTCATATACCAAGGGATGAATTATACTTTGATCGATGACCCCCTATGCAAGCACAATCTTTCTCAACCTTATCTTTGCTGTCTTACACTAAGAGATGTGATGTGGATCGTAACCAAAAATAGACAAGGTCGATCGCTAAACGGGTCTAAGCTTACCGAAAGGTTGAAAAAGGAAGCGATGGGGAAATGTGAGAAAGGGACAAATGCAAATGAAAAGAAAAAGTAAGCAAAACCCACGAATAGCTCTAATGGATATGACGTACCAATGGAACTTTCGAAGACTCATGACATAACTTGATATGACACACAAATTGGTCTGGTGAGGTCACTCGCCACCCAGCCTTGCTTAAGGGTTAGGATTAAGTGAAATGAAGGTAAATAAAGTAATGTTAATGAGAGGAAAAATGTCCAAGTGTATTAATGTTCAATCTCCTTCTTTATAGCTACAAATATAAGGGTATTTATCCCTAAGAATTTAGGGCAACATGCCTAAAAATGAAAAGACAAAAAGGGTATTTCCTTAAAGAAGTAATGTATAACAATACAAAAGGGTAAAAATGAATATTCTAGAAAAGTAATGGTTAGTGAAGTAGATTCTACATGTGGCCCTATACACGTGACAATGATACGTTGGCAAGGCTATTGGAGGATGTAAACAAAGGTGTACGGTTAGGTTACTTGTCCGAGTAAGGGTGGCTAAGGATCAGTCCGGTCCCTCTCTCTCTCTCAGCTCCTCAGTAAGGGAGATGTCAACTCATTAGTCGGCTCTGGTACAAGTGAGTAATCGTGAAGGGTTTGGCTGTTCTTTTGGTAATCCACAACTTGGCATACTTTAGAGAGATGGGAAATCATTCAACTTGATGAAGAAGTACTTGACTTTGGCAGGCGTCGAATGGAGCAGAAGAACTTCCACCTTGCCGAGCCCTTTAATCCTTGGGTTCAGCTGTGGGTCAAGGGCTTAATAGCTTGATTCCTATCATTCCCATCATTCCCTCCAGGTTGATTTGGATTTAAGATCAAATCTAAATGGTCTTCAATTAACTCTCCGTTGGGGTGATATGGACTGAGATCGATAAATTTAAAGTTGTTAGAAAACCCATAGTCCTCGTGCAGCTCCAATCTATAGGCATTATCATTGATCTTCTAGAGGACTCTGAAAGGTCCTTCAGCCTTTGGGGATAGTTTGTTCCTTCTCTTGCTCGAAAACCTCTCTTTGCTTAGGTGCAACCATACCAAATCTCTCGACTAAAAATGTTTCCCCGTCCTATCCTTGGCTTTCTCTCGCATACATGTGGCAACTTGGTCGATATGCTGAGTGACTCTATTGTAGATGTGTTGAAGGGATTGTACTCTAACTCTTGCACAAGTATAAGTACAGGGGTGTAATCAAGGGGCAACTAAAGATTGAAACCATAAACTACTTTGAAGGGGGTCTGTTTAGTGGTGCCATGCACTATTTAGTTGTAAGTGAACTCGACCGTTGGTAAGCAGACATCCCAATCAACCAAATTCTTGCCTACTATAGTTCGGAGTAGTACTCCTAAAGTGTGATTAACTACCTTTGTTCGGTCGTCAGTTTGGGGGTGACAAAAAGTACTGAATAGTAGTTTAGTCCCCATCCAATGCCATAAGGTCCTTTAGAAATGGCTCAAGAACTTCGAGTCTCTATCGAAGACTACACTTCTTGGCACACCATATAACCGTACAATCTCTTACAAGAAAAGAGAAGCAATAGTTGAAGCATCATTAGTTTTAGAGCAGGGCATATAGTGTGCCATCTTGCTGAACCTATCCATGATAACCATTACAGAATCTTTGGCTTAGGTAGTTCATGGTAATCTGAGAACAAAGTCCATCCTTAATTCAGTCCATGGCTTCGTCGGAATAGGTAATGGCTTTTCTTTCCCTTTTTTGACTTAGCACTTAGCTTTTTTACACACATCATAGCTTTCAACACCTCAGTGCACATCATGCCTCATTCTCGACCAAAAGGATTGACTACTCAACAATTCACATGTTCTTTTCTCCCCAAAATGTCTAGACAATCCTCCATTATGGGATTCCCTAATCAACAGCTTCCGCAATGAACAAGTCATCACGAATAATTTTCCCCCTCAAAACAAGTAGCCATTTTCTACATGGTACTTATCCACTGTTCTTCCATCAACACATCGCACAAATACTGGTCCAAAGTGTAAATCCTCAGAATACTGTTCTTTGATATTCAAAAACCTAAATAGTCTGGTTTGCAATTCATTTAGAAGTGTCTACCTTCTCAAAAGAAGATCTATAACTACATTGCGCTTTCCTTGTTTATATTTTATTGCAAAATTGAATCTCGCTTCAACAGCTTATTCTAACTTTGGAGGTACCTCAAGGACTAATGTTCAGTATAGATGACAAACTCTCTTCGCAATAAATAGTGCTACCATACATATATTGCTCGAATCAGTGAAAAGAGGTTTTTCACATACACAGAGTAATTTAACTGAGGCCCCCTATGCTTCTCACTATGGTAAGCAATTAGTCGGCCTTCTTACATTAAGACAGGACCTATTCCTAGGCTTGACACATCACATTCTAGCTCAAATATTTTCTTGAAGTTAGGTAGAACAAGTATAGGGGTGGAGGTCAACCTTTTCTTTATCTTAGCAAAGCTTCTCTCCTCCCTTTCTCCCCATCAAAAGTTGATGTTCTTCTTTGTCAATTCAGTAAGTGGTGCGACAAGGGTGCTGAAATTCCTAATGAACCTCCTATAGAATTAAGCCAGTCTATGGAAACTTCTCACATCGGTACAAGTAATAGGAGTCGGCCACTCGACGATTGCTCTGATCTTCTCGTCATCCACTTGTAAGCTTCCTCTACTTATTACATAGCCCAAGAATACCATTTCCTCCTAGCAAAAGCAACACTTCTTAAGATTACTGAATAGTCTCTCAGCATGGAGGACGTTTAATACGACACGGAGATGTTCACAATGACTTGGCATATTAGTATTGTATACAAGGATGTCATCAAAATAAAACACAACATACTTCTCAATCAAATGTCTTAGCATGTGGTTCATCAACCTCATGAAAGTACTTAGGGCATTCAATAAGCCGAATGACATGACCATCCACTCGTAAAGTCCAGTCAAGTCTTGAATGTTGTTTTCCACACATCTCCTAGCCTTATGCGGATTTGGTGGTAGCCAGACTTTAGATCAATCTTACTGAAGACCTTAGCTCTACTTAACTCATCCAACCTGTCTTCTAATCTTAGGATTGGATACTTGTATTTGATCATAATCTTGTTTACGGCTCAATTATCTACACACATCTGCTAAGTTCCATCCTTTTTAGCATTAGGAGTGCCGGTACAGTGCAAGGGCTAAGAATTTCTCTAACATAACCTCTTTCTAGCAGCTCATTGACTTGTCGTTAGAGTTTAGAAGCCTACTCAAGATTCATTTGATAAGCTAGCTTATTCGGTAGTGTGGTGTTGGGTATTAAGTCAATGCAATGCCCTATGCCTCGAGTTGGGGGTAAACCCTCAGGTAACTGTTCTGAGAACAAATCGGCATACTCGTCCAGCAACTCTTTAATTTCTTGGGCTAGTTTACCCCACTCTTTCATTTCTAATAGTTGCTTAACCAACATAAGGGTTGGCTTGTTAACATTGATGGCCTTTTAGAGCTTAACTCTACTCATCATCAAAGTTTTCTTTGATCTATGGGCAAGTTTTGTTAGCAATTTGTTAACTTATCTCGGCAGCATTGGGTTTAGTGTAATCTTCCAACCATCCTTTTCAAACACATACGTGTTCCTGTATCCGTCATGGATAACTCTTTTGTCAAATAGCCATGGTTGGCTAAGCAACATATGCGAGGTGCACATAGGCAACACATTGTAGAGAATCTTGTTGGAGTAATTTCCAATTGTGATCGGTAACAGTATCTGTTGGGTGACATGTAATGCTCCCTTATCACTTAGCCAATGCAACTTGTATGGCTTCGGGTGCCCAATGTTAGTAACTTCAGTTGTGTGACCATTTCGACTAAGCTACATTGGTGCAACTTCCACTATTCACAATTAATGCTCATAACTAATCATTCACCTTATAGGTGGTATGAAACGAATTCTCCCTCTACTCCTCCTCTCGTGAAGGTTCCAAGTTCATGGTACGCCGGACAACCAAGACCAACTGATCAAAGTCCTCAGCAAACACATCCTCTTCCATAAGCTCTTTCTCAGTCGTTTCTTTCTCAGCAATACTCTCCTCTTCTTTAGGTTCCTCATCAATACTTTCTACATCGAGCTTCAAGACGTCACCCTTGATGACCATAGTCCTTCAATTTGAGCACTGATTAACTATATGTCTAAACCCTTGGCATTTAAAGTACTTGATCTGGCTGGTCTTCTTACCAAACCCTTGCCTTTTCTCATAAGTACAAGTTAGCATGTCACTTTTAGGTCAGCCTTTCTGCTTGATTCATACATCAACCTTTTAAATCTACTTAGTAATCAACTAAGCTCGGTGACTCACCCATACAGGTCAGCTAGTTGGCAGCCTGCTTAATACTTGACTCCGTCCCTACCTCTTTACTTAATGGGCTATTCTAATGGCTTCATCCATTGTGGTAAATTGTTAGAGTTCTATAATATCTTGAATGTTACCTCATAACCTAATAAGGAACCTGGAGATTGTTCGTGTTGATGGTTCCTCCACTTCATACTAGATCATGAGCATTTGGAATTCCTAAAGATACTCATCAACTGTTTGGCCTCCTTGTTTCAGCTCTTAAAGTCAAATAAAGGTATCTTGTAGATAAGTATCTAGTGCAAACCTGATTCTGAGTATTCTTTTGATTTCTAGCCAAGTATTAATCTGTCGATAGCCTTCTCACCTCCTCATTGCTTGGAAATTCTTCCACTACATGGTGGTATATTTAGATAACTCAACAGCAGCAATTCTCACTTTTTCGTAATCCTTATATTGATAATAATCAAAAACACGTTCTATCTTCTCTTCCCACTCTAAATATTCATCAGCATTTCCAAATCCATTGAAGCTTAGAATTCGAAGCTTCTCATGGTCAGATGATCTAGGGACTTTAGCTCACTTTCTTCAAAATGCGCTTCCTCTTCCTTATCCTCTTCATGTAGTTCTCTCGAGTCTATCATTCATCTTACTCGTCCACCTACTCCTCCACCTCAAATTGGTCAAGCTAGGTTTTGACCCCTAATAGGTTGAGTAGCTTATAGGGTGTTTTATACGGCCTCGGTGGGTCGACAAGCTAACGCATGAATAGCTTGGGCCAAATCTACCAAGAGGTTAGCTACCTCATCAAGTCTCTCGTCAATGCTCCTAAGGGTTCCTTGAGACTATCAGCCATGGTGGACAACTCTACTATTATCATCTCCAACACCAATGTTTAAACTTAGGTCAATCATTTCTCTAAACCAAAAACTAAATAGCCAGCGAATATAACACTTAAGAGGAATACAAAAACTTGCTCTACTTCACACACGTAAAATAGAGTATAAACAAAACTTCAAAAACAAACTACAACTCAAATAAAACCTTCGCTTTAATACTAAGATGATGCGGACCGTAACTAAGAATAGATAAGGATGGTCGTTAAATGGGTCCAAGCTTGTCGAAAGCTTGAAAAGGGAAGTGATGGGGAAATGCACAAAAGGGACAAATGCGAATGAAAAGAAAAAGTAAGCAATACTTATGAATAGCTCTAATGGATATGACGTACCATGGAACTTCCGAAGACTCATAGCATAACTTGATATGACGTACGAATTGGTTTGGTGAGGTTACTCACCACTTAGCCTTACTTAAGAGTTAGGATAAGAGTAAAATGAACGTAAACAAAGTAATGTTCATAAGAAGAAAAATTTTCTTAAGTGTATTAATGTTTAATCTCCATCTTTATAGCTACAAATACAAGCATATTTATACCTAAGAATTTAGGGCAACATGCCTAAAAGGAAAAAGACAAAATGGTATTACCCTAAAGAAGTAATGTATAAGAATACAAAAGGGTAAAAATGAATATTTTAAAAAAGTAATGACTAGTGAAGTAGATTCTATACGTGGTCTTATACATGTGACAATGATACTTTGGCGAGGTCGTTAGAGGATATAGACAAAAGTGTACGGTCAGGTTACTTGTCTGAGCAGAGGTGGATAAGGATCAATCCAATCTTTCTCTCTCTCTCTCTCTCTCTCTTAGCTCCTTGACAAGGGAGATGTTGAGTCATTGGTTAGCTCTAACACGAGTAAGTAATCGTGAAGGGTTTAGCTATTCTCTTGGTAATCTAAAACTCGGCACACTTTAAGAGATGAGTAGTCATTCGGCTCGGCATACAAAGTGACTCAATAAAGAAATACTCAGCGTCGATAGGAGTTGGCTAGAGTAGAAGAATCCACCTTCCCAAGTGTTCTAGTCATTGAGCATAGTTGTAAGTCAAAGGCCGAATAGCCTAATTCTTATCGAGATGCTTAAGGGTTCTTTCTAATTTACATAGGGGTATATGCAATAATCACTTGAAAGCTTAGACATTATATGTTTGGGCATTGTAGCTTGGCTAGTATTAGGCAACCATGAAGGAGGATGCTAAGATTGCAGTATTACAATGCCTACAGTGCTAGAAGCATGAGGTATTAAAGTACGTACCCTCTACTGAATTGCATAGTTTGACTAGTCTTTGGCTTTTCACCTAATGGGGATTGGATATACTCATACCATTTCCTAGAGCTCTTGGACAACTGTAATTCATAATAGTTGCTATAGATTATTTTACTAAATAGGTGGAAGCAAAGGTAGTAGCAAAGATTACTGAGTAAAAGATTGAGTCGTCTATTTCCAACTTTATTCTATTAAGATTTAAAGTCCCTTTCATGTTAATAATAGACAATGGTCCATAGTTCGATAATGATAAGTTTCTAGCTTTCTATGTAAAGCATGGCAACCAACTAAACTATACTTTGATGGCTCATCCCTAGATGAATGGATAAGTGGAGGCCATCAACAAAACTATTTTGAATAGTTTGAGGAGACGAGTTGATCAAGCAAAGGGCAAATGGGCTTATGAGCTATCCAACATTTTATGGGGATATAAAGCTACTCATAAGACTTCAATAATGGAGACACCTTTCAGGTATGGAGGTTGTTTTACCAATTGAGTTAGAGTTGCCCAACCTGCAAACATAGAAGTTTGATGTTAGGCAAACCAATTTGGCCTAATGGCCAATTTAGACACAATTGAAGAGATAAGGGACATTGTAAGAGCAAGGTGATGCATCTTTGGGGTCATACATATGGAGGAGTACCATAATGAATTGAAAGAAGGGAAAAACAAAAGGGATTTAGCAAAACTCGAGCAACTACTAACTAGATATGATGCACCAATTAATGTTACTCAGCCTAACCTCCACTTGATATGATACATAAGTGAGGATTAGGGCCACTCGCCACTATTTCTTGCTAAAGGAATAGATATGAGTTAGAGCCAGAGAAGACATGGCTAAGTGCTCTCAAAAAGGTGGAATTTTTGTATTCAATAATGAAGTGATTGATTGTCCACGTACAAAATAAATGAGGTTTTTATACTAGCCTTTCTAGGCTTATACGTACTAGAAAAGACAAAAATGAGTAAAATACTAAAAGATTCCTAATACATGCTAAAAGGGATAAAAATGACAAAACATAGTATAATGTAAGGAAAAAGAATCCTATTGGAATGTTGTGTTAGTGGACACGTGTCAAATAGTGGTTTGTGAACTAAATGTTCATATGTTTGTCTACTCCTGCAATTGTAAGATCTTTGATAGTTCGACACTAGTCGAAGTCAGGTCGAAGGGCATTGGAAAGAGAATAGAAGACTGGGCCAACCTGATTTATATCATGGTGGAGCTTAGATACTAGGTGTTATCAAAGGTCTCTTTAGGTTGGGTGATTGGATAGGTTAGCTCAGAAGGAAGTCTGGTGCCCATCAGTTTGAGAACTACCTTGATTACAGTTAGAGCTCGACACTTAAGTAGGGTAAGATGAAGTAATCCCAAGTTGGTGATAGAATCCTCACCTTTGAAGGGTGCTTAGGCTAGTATTTACCAAGAAAGTCCTTGCAGTCTTCTAGGTCAACTTCAGGTAGTTCATTAAGTTGATTCCTATCATCTTCTTAGGGATTGGAGAGATTTGGCCTCAAATCTATTAGGTCTTCCCTAGTTGGTCTTGCTTTAGCATCATCTAGATGGTGGGGAATCAAGTCAGATTCATTAAAAGTAGAATAGATACCATAATCCTTGAGTAGCTCAATTTAGTAGGCTTAATTTAGTAGGCTATGCGGTTGATCTTCTTTAAGACCTTGAATGGACCATTAGCTTAGGGTGATAACTTGCTCTTCTTGAGGTAAGGAGATCTCTTTTAGGTAAGGTGGATCTAAACTTGGTCACTTGGATTAAAAGAAATAGCTTGGCGATCTTGGTCATTGATCTCATGTTATTGCTCATCAAACTTAGCGATCTTCTCAGTTACTTACTGGTGCTGTTTGTGTAGTTCATTAGCTAAGTCAACTCCAAATTGGCTTTCTTCGAGAGTTGTATGTATATTGATCATATGTAGTGGGATGGTTAGGTTGAGGCCATAGATAACCTCAATGGGAGTCTTTCCAATGGTTTTGTGGATAGTTTGGTTGTAAGTGAACTCCATAATAGGTAAGCACAAATAAAAAATCCTTTATGTTCTTTCCCATTACAGCTTAAAGTAAGGTACCTAACATCCTATTCACCATTCAGTTTGGCTATCAGTTTGAGGGTGGCTATTTGAACTGAACACAAGCTTAGTGCCAAGTCTCTTTCATAAGGTCTTTCAAAAGTAGCTTAGAAACTTAGTATCTTGATTGAAACAATGGACATTGGCACTTCATGTATATAGACTATTTCCTATAAGAATAAATTAACAATATATAAAGTATCGTTAGTTCGATGGCACAAGACGAAGTGTACCATTTTTCTTAATTGGTCCACCACTATAAGGATTAAGTCCTTCCTTCTGAATGTTCAAGGTAACCCTAAGATAAAGTCCATGTTAAGGTTAGCCTAAGGTAAGGTAGGTGTAGGTAAGGGCATGTATTCTTTATGTGGCTTCTTTCTCCCTTTCACTTTTTCATACACTTCACAACTATTGATGACCTTATGGATACTCTTAATCATACTAGGCCAATAAAAATTTTCTCTCAATATGTCGATAGTTTTGGTCTCACTAAAATGCCCAGATAAACCACCATTATGAGCTTCCTAAACCAACAACTCACATATGGAGCAATTACATATACATAACCTCCTCTACTTAAACAAATAGCTATCCTTCAAGTAGTATCCTCTAACAGCAACTCTATCTTAATGTTTCTTAAGTATAGGATCAACGTATGGGTCCTGAGCATAATACTCGATAATAAGGGAAAATCCCAACAACTTTGTTTGTAGTGTGGTCAATAAGAAATGCCAACATGACAGAGCATGAGCAACCGCATTACTACTACATTTCTTATGCTTGATTACATAAGAGGATCCTTCCATGAATTCCAACCAATTAGCTTGCCTCTTCAATAATTTTTTCTAACTTCCTAAGTGTTTCAAGGACTCATGATTCGTATAAACAACAAACTCTCGAGCTAGTAAATAATGCTACTGCATTGTAAGAGCTCGAAAAAGAGAATATAACTCCTCCTCATATACAGAGTAATTTAGGGTGGCACCACTAAGCTTCTCATTATGGTAAGCAACAGGTCAACATTTTTGCATCAAAACTACTCTAATGTCAATATCTAATGCAATGCATTCTAACTCAAATGGCTTGTCAAGAAACTCTTATCAACTTGGTTAGTCCATTGGAATCCATTACTCTTCTTTGTTAGCTTAGTTAAAGGGGCTGCAATGGTATTGAAGTTCTTGATGAATCTCATGTAGAAAGAAGTAAGTCCTTAAAAACTCCTCACTACAATAACATTCTTGGGTGTAAGCCACTCCAAGTCACCTTAGACCTTCTCTTCATCAGCTTGGATTCCTTCTCCTTATACCATATATCCAAGAAAGACAACTTCACTTTGGTAAAATGTACTTTCTTCAAGTTTTTGAACAATTTCACATCATAAAGTATGTCAAAAACAACTTGGAGATGTTTTAGGTGATCGGCTAGATTAGCAATGTACACTAGGGTATTGCTAAAGTACACTACCATACACAACTCAATCAAAGGGTGCATTACATGTTTCATGAGTCTCATGAAAGTGCTCGGTGCATTAGTAAGTTCAAATGGCATAACCAACCATTCATAGAAACCATGCCTTATCTTTAATGTAGTCTTCCATTCATCACCAAGTCTTATGTGAATTTGATGGTAGCCACTTCACAGGTCAATCTTCAAAAACACTTCATCACCATGAAGCTCATCCAACATGTCATCGAGCCTTAGAATGGGGTATCTATATTTGATAGTAATTTAGTTGATAACTTGGCTATTGATGCACATATCCTAAGAACCATCTTTCTTTGGGATGAGTAGAGCAGGCACAGTACAAGGGCTCATGCTCTCTCTTACATAGCTTCACTCAATAAGCTCGTCTACTTGTCATTTCATCTTGGTAGCTTGCTTAGGGTTTATTCTATATGCAGGTCTATTTGATAAAGTTGTACCTGGCTATAAATCAATCCAATGCTCAATGCCTCAAACTAAGGGTAGTCCTTTAGGTAATTCTTCTAAAAATAGGTCAGAGAATTAATCTGTCTATTTTAGGACCTCTTCTGATATATTATCCAAGTCTTTTAACTCTAATAACCTTCTAATCAATAGAAACATGGGCTCTCAGGCTTTCTCTATAGCTTAAAGCTCTCTTTAGCTAAGCATAAGGGTTTTCTTTTTGCTGGCTTAAGTGAGCTGATTATGAGTCTCATTCAATTGACAAGGGGTGATAGGTTACATTACAATCTTCTTCCTATCCTTTATGAAGGCATAAGTATTCTCATATCTATCATAGGTGATATGTCAGTTGAATAACCAATGTCTTCCCAATAGTAGATGTGAAGCTCCCATAAGGACAATATCACATAATACTTCATCTCTATGTATGTTCCCTACATAGAATATTACAACTGCTTATTGGTTACGTACAAAGGACCCTCGTCATGCAACCAATGCAGCTTATAAGGTTAAGGGTGCTTTGAGGTCAACAGACCTAACTTCTACATAAGAGAATAAGAAACAATGTTAATACAATTGCCTCCATCTACTATGATTGTACATACTTGTCCCTTAATAGTACACTAGGTGTAGAACAATTTTTCTCTTTGGTCTTCCTCACAACTAAGCATTAAGTTTATACTCATCTTAATACTAAAGTCATCACTTCTCCTTAGTAGGCATAGATAGAGGTCTCTCCTCATTCTCCACTTTAGCTCCTCTAACATTCTTCTCTACCTTCTTAAGCTTACTATAATCTGTACTACCCACATCATCGCCTTGGAGGACCATAACATGTCAGTTAGGACACTTAGCAGTCATGTCTCCATAACCTAAGCACTTGAAACATTTTATGTCACTCGTCTTATGACTTAAAGTTTGTCCCCTCTTGTATGTCTTTAGAGCTTACCTATCATCAACTTGGCTCTTTAGGCTAACCCAGCTATCGTTATGTTGGTCATTCTTCTCTTCAACTCAAATGGGTCTTCTCTGCTTAAGGTGGGCAGGTTAATACAGAATAAGAGCTCGTAAAGAGCTTAGGCCAAGTCAGATAAATGTATTTCTCCCTTACTTCTCTACCCTTTATGATATGGTACATGGGACCAAGCTAACCAATTACCAAGTTTTAAGCCATATTGGAGACTTATTTGTGAGCTACTCATGCATAGAAGATCTATTTATTAACTCTATCAATGTAGGAGACCTGCCTCTGCTTTTTCAAGTATGCTCTAGTCTACTCTACTCTACTAGGTTTGGTTTGCTTTGCTAATTCTGCTTTGCCCTGCTAAGTCTACTCTACTCTACAAATTCTACTCTGCTTTACTCGCTCTGCTCTACTTTGCCAGCTCTACTCAATCAGGTTGGTCAAACTTTTAGGCCTACCCCAATTGGGTTTCTAAGGTCTCCAATAGCACATTAGCCTAGCTTCTCAGCTCTTCACTTGAATATCTCAT
This sequence comes from Lumnitzera littorea, assembly GCA_024138015.1. Classification (NCBI taxonomy): domain Eukaryota; kingdom Viridiplantae; phylum Streptophyta; class Magnoliopsida; order Myrtales; family Combretaceae; genus Lumnitzera; species Lumnitzera littorea. The sequence continues at coordinate 66,909,015 of JAMXBB010000012.1, read as the reverse complement.
CTAATTACTTATTTTGCTTATACTATTTAGACTTTCTATTTCTTATATTATTCTTAAATTACCCTTATGTGTATTTTTTATTTACAAGAATATCACTAAGGCGTCCCTTTAGTAATTTTATTTACAATTTTGCTATTATGTATAAATAGGATGCATATATAGGGTTTTAGACAATTTTTGCAACATTAAAGATAAACCCTTGAATCTTTTCTTTTGGAAAACTCTTCTCTACCCACTCTTTTCAATTCCTTTAGTAAAGATTGGAGCGATTAACCTTAGGCCTAGTGTTCGTACATCATATTAGGAATTAGCTTAAGTCCTTGTATGGTATTATAGTGTGTCATATCTATAGAGTTAGTGTATGGGACTACTAAACCAATGATTTCCATTTACTTTTCTAGCCATCATGCAATTCAGTTTACCCTTGGTTCATGTGATATTGGATACTGTGTGTTTCCTTCTCAATGATTCGTATCATCTTGGTATCATGTCAATGCCAACTTGATCAAGTATTGGTTAGTGAAGCATGGTGTGAGCCAACTATCCTAATTGTCGAGTTGGTTGACTACCAAACTAAGTTGTATAACTATTTAAGAAATTACCAAGTTGATTAGCCCTGAGTGCCGATTTATCGAGCCAGTTACGCGATAAGATGAGCTGTATTGCTTTCTAGTTACCAAGCTATAACCAATCATTTTGCACTGAACTAATCTAGATGAAAATTAGTTTCCCAAGCTCTTTTTTTTTTTTTTTTTGTCAGAGAATTACAGTTAAGGTCGAGCTATTACGAGTTATAGTAAATAATTCTAAGTTGATCTATAGTTGTGTCGTAAAATTTTGTAGTCGATTAGCTACAATCCAAAGCCACCGAGCTATAAGGGAAGTGTAGTGTACATAGCTTTTAATTAGCTGTTGTGGCAAGCTATAGAAAATTCCAAACCGAGCTATTGTATTTGTATTGCAAAGCAATGTATAAGCAACTATTCAATCCGAGTTATTAACTGTCATGTGTTCTGGACTTGATGTCATCAACAACTCAGCTTGCTTGGTGAAGTTCTTGCAAGTTTGCAAAGATATCCTGTAAATAGATCTTAAGTATAAATCTTCCTCTCAATAGCCTCTTTGTATCATCCCATATGTGCATACCTTGTCATTTATCCCTTGCTTTAGCCGCATTAAGGGCATGTTCAGTGCATAGAATTGGAATTCCATTCCCTCCTTATTCCACCATCCCCACATTTACTTGTTTTTTTTTACAGAATCGTAATTCCACAATAATCTCTATTACTTGAAATTAAGCAATAGAGATTCCTCAATTCAATCAAAGAGTCACAATTCTTTACCACTATCACCACCACCACCGTCATCGCCGCTATCAGCTACTACCACCACTACTGTCACCGCTGCCGCCGCCATCACCCGCACTACTACCGACCACCGTAGCCACCTCCACCACTATTGCTGCCACCACCATCACCATCGCCGCCACCATTACCACCGTCGCCAATCACCATCATCTATTACTTTAGGATTAGTTGAGAAAGAAAATGGATCAAGGATAATTTAATTATTAAAGTTATATTATATGTCTATTCTTAAATTTCTTATAAATCCAACTAAACAAAGTAATATGTATTATACACTTATTCCACTCCTTACAGAATTCCTATTTCATTCCCTCCTTATTCTATTCCATAAACTAAATGTGCTGTAAAGTTTTTCTATTACATACTCAAAGGCAGTAAGTCAAACTTTATTTGCCTCAATATATCCATAACAATCAAACATCCTTTCAACCTTTTCTTCTGATTACAAGTATTCAACTGCATTACCACTTCTAGTGAAGGTCAAAATCTAGACTTTAAAATTTTCAAGTCCTCAAGGAGGTTTATGTCCTTGTTCCTCTACTTCATCATATCCACCATCCTCTTCTTCCTCTCCATCAACCTCTTCTTCGACTTCCTTGTCTCCTTCTTCAAACTCCTCTACCTCAAGGCTTCATCAAGTAGGTTAGTTTACCACTCTTCCAATACGGTGGGGTTGAGCTAGGCAATTAGCTCAGCCGATATGGCCATATCTCCTTTCTCACACTTCTTCTACTTGGCCATGATTGAGTATACCTTGAAGTTGCTACCTATTGGCTTGGATTGCTATAACTAGACTCTCAACAAGATCAATAAGTCTATCAAGTTTGTCATCCTTTAACCGTGGTGTATTACTTCCATGTTGATTATGGCTAACACGAGTGCCACCATCTTGGTTGCTAATAGTACCTCACACATTCGAATATGACATTGTGCAACACTTCTTGTCGTAACTTTCATCAGTAAGAACAACTCTAGTAATACTCACTCAATAAAACTCTACTACCCACTATTACTTAGCAACACTTTAGAACCACCACTTGTACAACCAATTACTACTTATTACCTAGAATCACACTAATACACTTTAATCATTTCAATAGTCAACATAACACAATGTAGTACAGAAATTGAACTTACTCTATCTTCGTAATAGGAAAATAGAGTAGAATAGAGTAACATGAGTTACTACACTTACCTCTTACAAACCACTATTCCATAACTCACAACTTCAAATCCTACTTTTATAACTCGACCACAATTCTAGCACACTCAAGAAAAGCACTACAGCAACTACGGAAGAACGCAGCAACTACTAATAGTAACACAAACAAAACTTCACTGTAACTTCACATACTTCCTCATGGAACCATGCTCTGATACTAATAAAGCTAATACGTCTCCAAGGTTATACATACAGAGAAGTACCACAACAAACCAAAAAAAGTAGCAAAACCAAAGGAGTTTAGCAAAAGTAAAGTAGTTACCAACTGGATATGATACACCAACTGATCATACTCAGCTTAACCTCCACTTGATATGACACACAAGTGAGGATTAGGGTCACTCGTCACTATTTCCTGCTAAAGGGAATAGATAAAAGTTAGCGTAAGAGAAGATACGGTTAGTTGCTCTCAAAAGGGTAAATTTCTATATTCGATAATAAAGTGATTGATTGTCTGCATACAAAATAAATGGGGTTTTTTATGCTAGGTTATATGTACTAGAAAAGACTAAATTGAGTAAAATACTAAAAGATTCCTAATACATGCTAAAAGGGGCAAAAATTACAAAATATAGTATAATGTATAGAAAAAAGAATCCTTTTGGAATATCGTGTTAGTAGGCACATGCCAAATAGTAGTTGGGGAGTTGAATGTGCATATGTCCGATTGCTCTTATAATTGTCAAATCTCTAATGGTTCGATACTAGTCAAGGTCAACTTAGAGGGGGTTGAAAAGAGAATAGAAGACTAGGTTGACTTAATTTAGATTAGGTTAGAGCTCAGAAAATTAGTGTCGTTAGAGGCCTCTTCAGGTTGGGTGATTAGATAGCTCGGCTTAGAAGGAAGTCTAGTGCTCGTTAATTTAGGAACTACCTTAGTCATAGTTAGAGCTTAGCACTCAAGTAGGGTAAGATGAAGTAATCCTAAGTTGGTGATAAAATCCTCTCCCTTGAAAGGTGCTCGGGCTAGTATGTGCTGAGCAAGTCTTTTCAGTCCTCTAGCTTAGCTTTAGGTGATGGGTTTGAGGGGTTGATTCCTATCACAAGGATTGTTGTTTACTAACATAGGGTGGTAAAATATTACAATCAAAAGGTGAAACATAAGGTTTTTCAACCCGGAGACTTGGTTTGTCGAAAATTAGAAGTAATGAGCTTGTTAGATAACAAGGGGAAACTTCGTGTAAATTAGGAGGACCCAGTAAAGGTCTAGGAAAGCAATGTAGCCTATTGACTAGAAAGGTTGTATGGATAAGCTATTCCTTATGCATATAATGCCGAGAACCTTAAGTTGTATTTCAAGTGATTGTTCATGTTACCTGTAATGTTTTGTATTTGCATTTGCTATTTCCTTTAAGATTATGTAAGGTTATAGCCTAGTCTTTATCGATGTGAAGTATTTCTTTCTTAATTTGTTGCTTACATTTTTTATTCCCAATCTAACTACAATCAATGAATAATATAGTTCTTGTCTATATGGCAAAGAAACTATCCCCTTTAAAGTTCTGACCTATGTTAGCTAATGAGCTTAATTTTAATGGACAAAGAAGTTTGACTATCTTTAAAAAGAGTTTCAAGCTAGTAATGCTAATGAACTCAAAATTGCCTTCGACAGACATAAACTCTATTTGATAAGCAAACTCTAACTTGCGAAATAGGTTCAAATCTTACATGATTAACAAACTTTCCTTAGATATGTCTATAGATAGATAGAAAAATCTTATGTGTGTGAAATAAAATGTGCCGTAAATTGGAAAGTTAAATAATAACAAAGAGTTCTATTATAGACCAAAAGGTTAACATCCTAATCCAAGGAAATATTTAGAAATATTTAGAAAAGTGTGAAAATTAATAATCAGACTAAGGTTGGGGGACATTTTCTTTCACTGGGTCAACAAGGCCAAGGTCGTGCTTAGTAAAGCTTTTAGAGACCTTATTGGAGTTGGGATCCTTATTAGCATTAAATACTTTAGTTGGGGAATTAGAGGCTTCCTTTCATTCATAAGGGCTTTCTTTAGCGACCAATTCTTCAACAACTGTAGGGGCTTTGGCATTGGCTAGTTAATTATCTTCTTGCCCTTGACCTTTATCTCCCTACTTGCCACCTATTTGTTCTTCATCATCACTATGGGAATCATCATTATCAACATCAAGACAAGAGAGTTCATAGTCAGGATAGATCTTTAAAATCTCTACCTTAGCTAGCTGAACCCCTTTTAGAAAACTTTTACAAAGCAATTTCTCATATTGTAGACTAGGACTCACTATCGAGAGTGCCTCCTCCATAGTTTGACCTTTGTAACCTCTTCTAACTTAGAAATACGCTCTAAGCTTATTGTTTTTTAGGTCTAAATCTTTCATCTAGGCCCTTAGCTTATCCTTTTCCTTATACATTGATGCAATTATTTGCTCTAAACTCTAACATTTCTCTTTTCTATCATGGATTGATCATTCAACTCTTCAGTCTCCTTGAAAAGCCCATCATTCTTGGTCTTTAGGCTCAACACTTCATTGACCACCAAAGAGTGTGCCAATTTCTTGACAGCAAGCTCTTCTTGCAACTTTAGGCTTCCATCTCAACCTTTATTATGGCATTCTTAGCCACCATTGTCTATGCTTTGGAGGAGTTGTAAGCCTCCTCCACTTTCTACAACAAAACTTTAATGAGCCAGTTAACTCATGACTACATGAGTGAGTAAAGGACGATCAAACGTACTTTCTTCATTTCTTCCTTGGCCTCATCAATGGCCGTTAAGATGTGACTATTGATCTATAATGAGCTAAAAGATTAATGGCAAGATAAATGTAAGACAAGACAAATGAAGGCGATGCAAAAACTTACATCATACAACTTTGCAATAATGTGGCCTTTATTACTACCATGAACATGGAACATAGTAGCAACTCTCTATAGTCTAAGAAACAAACTTAATAGACTTAATGCCGAGAGCCTTTTCTCTTATGGCTTCCTTAACACTCACATCCATTTCCTTGCTTTTCTTAGATGGAGGCTCTCCAGTAAGGTCCCTCCCCTTCCTTTTCTTTGGGCTCAACACTGATGAAGGTTTTGCCAAGCTATTTGCAGCTTCAGATGGAGTAACCTCCACAACATTTCCTATGGCAGCAACTTGACTTGGTCCACCAAATAGTCTCCCCTTTGTATGTCCCCTATTATAGGTGGTACCTTATCTTAAGCAATTTTAGGAGCCTTCTCCTGACATGTTGTTTATCCATCCATAAGAGGGGTAATCTCCTTCTTTTTCTTTGGAATAGTCACTTCTTTAATGACCTGTTCCTTGGTAGTTTGTTGCTTCACCACAACATGGCTTGCACTAGCTTTGGTAGTACACTTGTCCAATTTTTGCTTTTTCGCCTTAGCCTGGGCTAATAGCTTTTTAGGCTCACATCACCTACACCCATATCTATAGAAAGGAAAACTTTTACAACAAAGAAAATCTAAGAAACTTTCAAATTCATGCCGAGTGAAGCTTAAAGGTAATAAATCCTCCCCTATGAGAAACAAAGATTGGCTTCCCTCTCTTAACTCAACTCGATATGGTGGGTAAATTGAGCCCTACCTTATTTTTTGAAGAATATTGGCTCTCCTTTCTCATATCAAGAAATAATCCCCTTAACATCCCAAAAGAACATCTTATTGCATCACCTATCTTGAATCCTTTTGGCAATAACAGCATCATTCGATAGTAGTTTTATGTCTTTAATCTAAATGGCTTCAATCCATTTGCTTTAGAAGTTTAAATCCTCATATGACCTAACCGAAATGTATTTATCAGGTCATTCATTTCTTAGATTCTAGACCTTCCATGAATTTCTGGCCATGTCGTGTTGCTACATAAAACTAGCCATCAGGTTGCCTTTTGATCGTAAAAAAAAAAAAATCTAAATATTGTAGAGTAACTCTAACCTTGAGCTACTCACAAATTATCTCAAAAGCAATAAGAAACTTATATGTGTTCATAGAGAAAGTACTCATCAATATATGGGAGTAGTTGAAAAATTGCTTTTGGAATGAAGAAAAAGTCAGCGTAACCTAAAATTGAAATATTTCAAATAAAGGTAGAATTCGTGTTTGATAGGAAAACACACTATTTCATCCTCCCTTGGCCTATGCAAGTGCCATTCAAGTAGAAAGTCTTGAGAATATTTATTATACTTTGAGACAAAAGTCCTAACTACACCATTTACCACCCTATTAGGTGAGTCAATATTAGAAACTAGATTGTTGTAGAGGTACCTCGTAAGTGATCCCTCTTTTCGTTCATTTGGGTAAATGTCCATTGGGAGAGCTTTGGTAAGCGAGCTTCTCTTACCTTTCCATTGTAATATTTGTTGAGTTACTTGAAGTTGAAGTCGACCCAATCACCTTTCAAGGGAGAGAAAAAGTAGCCTCAAAATCAATTGGAGTAATAGAGCAAATTTTGCTTCTAGCTATACTTAATGAAATGCAAAAAACTGATTGAATAGATAGTTGAAGGGAAGTCGAAGGAAAGATTTAGAAAATTTCGCACATGAAGTAAGATTTTAGAAGAAAGAAGAACATAGTAAAGTAGAAAGTGGCTACAAAAGTTTTTTAAGGGTTTTGTACTTATTGATCTAAATATCCCCTCTAGGATAATGGAAATAGGATTAATCAGCATTCGAAGCACGATTTAACTGCCGGATGTGGATGAGGGATACATGTTCAATGTTAGAGATCTAATGGATATCATATTGCTAGTAGTTATCAATGCATGTACTGTATTGATGATAGATTTGATAGCTCTACCAACACAAGCACAAATAAAGAGTTAACGGGAAAGCCAAAAGTTGTGACCTTTGATATATAAGCCGATAAGACATGTCATAGCAAATCTTAGATAAAGGATACTAATAAGATGTACAGTTGTGCTACTTGGCAACTACATAATGAATTATAAGCACCATCTTTGAATGGAATGGTCACCAGCCTAGCATATTAGGATCGCATAGCTGAATTCTTAACTACAAGAGTTGGGGGGCAAACAATGATAGAGTAATTTTGCTCCTGACTATAGCTCAGCACTTTTCATGTCGAGCTATTCTACTTTGCTAAGTTTAACAAGGTGACCTATCTTGATGACCTAAGGGTCTTTTGGCCTGGCTAATCTAACGGGCCAAAGAGTTCGGCTTACCCACTCGAGTGCTTTGAATTTGAAAAGAGGTGTGACCAATTAAGCATCTGCATGATCTAATTATATAACTACCCACTACTCCGCATCTTTATGCATGTGCATAAATTGATGAGCTGCCACATGGTCCATGATTAAGAATGATTTGATACTATGGCTATTAGACAAATGCCTATAAATATAGGGACACAAGCCTTATAAGAACTCTCTATACTCTTTAAATACCTAATCTACGAACTACTCTCGGACCCAAACACTAACTTAAACATTGGAGTAGCTATGCCGGACTAGCTTCGACACCCTCCCTTAGCCTAACTGTCTTTCCTTTACAGGATTCAAGCAGCATACCATTCTCGACCAACAATACTTGCGTTAAAATTCTTCCCTACAATTGTCCAACACTTAGAATCTTCTGATTCATCCTTTGAATCAAAAACTCTTTTCCTCTTTTTCACTTCACAAATGGAAGTTTCCCTCCAGTTTTCAGATCATACATCTTACTTTTCTTTTCCTTAGGTTTTGCAACTTTCTTCCCTTTCACCTTTTTTAGAACATCTTCATTGCTTTCTAATTCTTCCTCCATATCATCATCTTATGCAATCTTTGACTCTTCTTTTGATTCCTCCCCCTTAAACAGAAACTTTGGCAAGTTGTTCTTTTTGTGCTTTTCATGCACATAAAAGGCTTAATCATCAAAATACCAAATCTTCTTCTTTACATTAATCCCCATATGATTAATACTATACTCACTAATTACCTTGATAAGCAATTGTCTCTCGGTTGTAGGAGGACTTTTCAACTTCTTATATTTGCAAAGTTTCATCAGAAGATTTCCATATGGTTTTCTAGCCTGAGTTAGAAAAGCATGTTTGATAATCTATCCAACCACTTCTAATTTCTTCCCTTCTAACATAGCAATAATAATCATGGCATCCTCTCTAGAAATAGATGTTATGCTTCCTTTCTTTAGCAAAATACAACTTATAACAAGCTTATGTGAAAGTCTTATCAGTAGCCTATGGTCAAACACTAAAACTTCTCTTGCATCTCTTTTCCATTTACCATTTTTTATTATATTGAACACTTAACTTTTTCCTATAACCATAATCCTTTCATTACTGTTCATATCAGATAAATTGAAACACTTGATGATATCACTCCTTTTAATTTCAACATCTCTTCCTATTACTATTGAGCATAGTCTATCTTTCCTAGTCAAGTCTAGATTTTTGTAAAACTCAAAAATTAACTCCCTATACACAATAATATCCACAATACATATACTCTTACAATAAACCACATTTAAGAATTCATCCCATAGAATCCATTCCCAAAAAAGTAATCGAAATTGAACACATAAGTTTCAATACAATCTAACTTTCTTTTTAAGGAAATAGAAGGTGACTTAGTTGTTACCTTTTTCTTTAAATCCCTGATTTCAGATCGAATTGCTACTACATCCTTGCCTTCAGATGCATCCTTTGAACGATCCTCCAACTTATCTTCTAATTTCCTCTTTTTTTACTTTTGTTTCTTTTTCTTTTTCTCAATACCCTGACTCCTACTAGTGGATTTGTCATTAGATTCTTTCCTTTTTCTTACTTCCTCAAACCCACCCAATTCATTAGTTGATTCCATCACTTCAGCTACGAGTTTCTCAATCTTAGCTCTAGTAAGCTTCTTTTTGCCTTTCTTACTTTTCTTAGATTTCTTAGAGGTTTCCTAATTTGATTTCCTTTTGATTTGAGGCTTGGGTAAGGTTTGGTTTGTTTGGGTTTTCTCTAAATTTGAAGATTCATTAGTAAGCTTGTAAGGATTCTCCATTGTGTTTTTAGGTTCCTTCTTTGATTTTAGTCCCTAGTTGAGAATGTGAGAGGATTTCCTATTGGTCACGAGGGTTGTTGAAAGAGAATGGAAAATGTTATTAAGTGAATAGATAGAAAAGAAGAGGAAGAGATTAGCAACTGATTGGGTGAAACAAAAAGGAAGTGATTAGGATGTAGGAAAGAAAGTGTAATTAAGGAGGCAAATGATGACACACTTATTGTGCTAACAAATGAGTGGATTAAGAAGTTGGTAGATGTGGGAAATTAAAAAAAGATAACTACCAAATGAAAACCTTTTAAGGATATGGGGAGATTTTAAAACTAAAAAGGGAACCATGTCTTGCACATATGCATCAAATCTTCAATTTTATTTTATCTACAAAATTAACACAAATCACATAAGACAATTTACACCAATTTCATTTAGAATATACTCAAAATTTATTTTATCAAGGGGTTTTGTAAACATATCAACTAATTAATTATCAGTTGATGTAAATTCAATATTTATATCCCCATTATTAACATGGTCTCTAATAAAATGGTGCCTTGCTTCTATGTGTTTAGAATGTGAATGATGTATGAGATTTTTAGTTAAATTAATTGCATTCGTGTTGTCAAATTTTATAGGGACATTATTTAATTCAATGCCATAATTTGACAATTGTTGTTTTACCTAAAATATTTGAGCACAACAATTCCCAATTGATACATACTCAACTTTAACTATAGAAAAGGGCCGCAAAGTTTTGTTCCTTGAAGGACTAAGAAACTAACTTATCTCTTAAAAATTGACATGTTCTAAATGTACTTTTTTTATCTATCTTACAACTTGCATAATCTACATCTTAATAACCAATCAACTCAAAATTATGATTTTTTTTAATACCAGATTCTAAGCTTAGAAGTGTAAGATAGATATTTAAAAATACATTTTACTGCAACCAAGTGTATTTCAGTTAGTTTAGCTTAAAATTGAGCACAGATACATACACTAAATATAATGTTAAGACAAGAAGTTGCTAAATACAATAATGACTTAATTAAACTTTTATAAAGTTTTTCACTTACCTTCTTACCTAACCCATCTACTTTTAACCTTATTGATGCTTACATGAGAGTTACAGCTCCCTTTGTATTTTCAAATTTGAATTTCTTAATGATTTGTTTTGTATATTTCTCTTGATGGATGAAAATTGCATCTTTTGTTTGTTTTATTTCAAGTCTAAGAAAGAAATTTGATTCTCCTATTAAAGACATCTTGAACTCATCCTACATTAACTTAGAGAAATCCTCATAATAACATTCATTAGTGAAACCAATGATAATATCATCTATATAAATTCGTACCACTAGCAAATCATTATCAAAGTATTTTATGAATAATGTTGTGTCGACTTGTCCTCTCTTGAATCCATTTTTAATGAGGAATCCACTAAATCTTTCATTTCAAGCACGAGATGCTTCTTTTAATCTATATATAGCCTTTTTCAGCCTAGATAAATAATCTTCTTTAAATGGGTCCTCAAACTTAGGGGGTGGATCAATATACACTTCTTCTTTTATGCAACCATTTAAAAATGTTCTTTTAACATCCATTTGAAATAAGTTAAATTCTTTATAGCATGTAAAGGCTAGTAATAATCTAATGGCTTCTAATTGTGCAACTGGTGCATATGTCTCACCAAAGTCTATCCCTCTTCTTGAGAGTAGCCTTTTATACAAGTCTGGCCTTATTTATAGTAATTTTGCCATGCTCATCTAGCTTATTTTTGAATACCTACTTTATGCCAATGATTAATTTGTCTTTAAGTCTTGGAACCAAGGTCCACACTTGATTTCTTTGAAATTATGTAATTTCTTCTTACATAACATTTATCCAATTGATATCAAATAAGGCTTCTTCTACTGAACTTGGTTCAATGTCAAATACTAAAGCAAAATGATTTTCAATGTTTTGTAAACTTGCTCTAGCCCTTACCTCAGAATGTATGTTGCCAATCACCTATTCGGGAAGATGATAAGGTTTGTATTTTAGTGTTCTTGAAGGTTCGAGGGTTACCTGGGTAGCTTTTGAATTATCTTTTGACTCATCCTCTACTTGAGTTTCTAATTGAGTTCCTAATGCTCCAACTTCTTTTGTTTCTTCAAAAACTTCTATTGTACCTATCGCATTTTTATGAGTGAAAGAGTTCTTACCTTTGTTATTTGGTTCATCATCATCTGATTCTTTGGTCCTTGCTTCATCAATGAATTTCACATTGATTGATCTTTTAATGGTTCAAGTGACTTTGTTTTATACTCAAAATGCTTTGCTTCATAAGGAATATCCTAGAAATATTCCTTCATCTACTCATTCTTTAAACTTACCCAAATTTTATCCAAATTTTTTGATAAAACACTCGAAATCGAAAATGTGAAAATAAGAAACAGTTGGTTTTCTACCCTTATATATTTCATATGATGTTTTCTTTGTTAATGGCTACAGATAGACTCTATTTATGATGTAACAAGAGGTAGAAACTGCTTCATCCCAAAAATATTATGCCATTTCGTTTTCATCTAATAAAGTTCTTATCATTTCTTGTATAGTTCTACTTTTATGCTTAATAACTTGGTTTTTTTGTAGAGTATAAGGAGTTGAAAAATTGTGAGTAATGCCTGGGTTTTCACAAAATCTTATGAAATCCTCATTTTCAAATTCTTTTCTATGATTAGTTCCTAAACTAATTATGGAATAGCCTTTTTCGTGTTGAACCTATTTTGTAAACTTTTCGAAAGCAACAAAAGCATCATTTTTACATAAGAATAAAACCCAATAATATTGAGAATAATCATAAAAATTTACCATTCCATATTTGTTACCTCTTAGACTTAGTGTTTAAGTAAGTCCAAATAAGTCTATATGTAATAATTCTAATGGCCATTTTGTTCATATTACTCTTTTAGATTTATGTGCTATAGTTGTTAATTTGTTCTTAAAGCAATTTGTATAACGAACATCATCTTTTATACTTATTTTAGGTAATTAATTAACTATATTATATTTAGACAAATTCTCTAGTTAATTAAAGTGAACATGCCTTAATTTCTTATGCCATAGAAATATGTTATCTAGAATAGTTAGAAAGCATCCTTCAACTTGAACCTTAGCTAGCTCAACTAAATATATATTCTTCCTTTTATATCCTTCAAATAGTTTGATGCCATTTTTATCAAAAGCTTCTACTTTGTTTTGATCAAATACCATATTATACCCTTTATCACATAATCGACTTATACTTAAGTGCTTGTGTATTAGTCCTCTTACTAATGATACATTTTCAACCAGTAACTATTATCTTCCCTTTAGTGTCTCACCAAACTTACCATACTCTCCTTCTTTCTATTCTAGGTTTGTGAAGAGTGAAGCATCTCTTGGCATATGACATAAGCACTCGCTATCTAGGTACCATGTTCCTTTAAGCTTAGTTCCATACTCTTATGATCACATAAAAATAGGTTAATTCCTTTTGGGAACTCAAATTAGCTTAGGTACACCAAAATTTAAGCTTATGGTGTTCAATGTTTTTTGCTTGATAATTATTAAGCTTGTTACCATTTTAATAGCAACATTTTTCAATATGTCCTAATTTATTCCAAAAGAAGCAACCATATGACTTGAAATACTTGTTTGTTACCTGATCCTTTTTATTTAGGTACCTTCTAACATACCATGTGAAGGATCCCTAATAGGTCCTCTAACTAGATTGTTTCAATCAAAATAGTTCTTTTTCTTAATCCTTTTTAATGTTTCAATTTTATGACCATTTGTTGACTCGTTGTTTATTACTTCCTTTGGTTTTGGAAAGACTATTTTTTCTATCAATCAAAATAGTTCTTTTGTTGAACCCTTTTTAATGTTTCAATTTTATGACCATTTGTTGACTCATTGTTTATTACTTCTTTTGGTTTTGGAAAGATTGTTTTTTCTATTTGAATTTGAGGATTCATCAAATTCAAATCCTAAATCCATTTACTTCTATCCATCCATTGAGAGGCTACTAGCATTTGCAATTTTTTGTCACTTTCACAGAATTTGTTAACCAATCTTGTTTTTAATTTGCCAATTTCATATCTTAGCAGAACGTTTTCTTTTTCAAGATTATTTTGACTAGAACAAAGGTTATCATTATCAATCTCTAGTGCTTCTTTGTTAGTTTTTAACACAAATAAATTCCTTCACGAACATTTCATTAGTTCAGATTGATTGATGTCTTTCTTCTTTTAGAATCACAATTTCTTTATTAGCTTTGGTTATCTTATTATATGCCTTTTTCTAGTGCTTTAAGCAATTTACACTTTTAGGCATCTCATCTTCAAAATCAAAGGTTACCTCAAAAAGAGTCGTTAAACATAAATTAACTTCTTCTTCATCTTCTAACTTATCTTCTTATTCATTTTCTGACTCATCCAGATTACTTCATGTGGCTAATAGTGACTTCTATTTTTTCTTGTATTTCTCTAATTTCTTGACTACGACTAGACAGTCATATTTGATATATCTAGGCTTCTTATATTCATAGCATACAATGTCCTTCTTTTCCTTTTTATCCTCCTTCATATATTTCTCCTTATATCTTTTTCCTACATCATTTTTGTTATAATTAGAAAACAAATGCTTAGAAAATCTTTTCTTACCTTGTCTTTTGATCATTTTGTTAAGCTTTCTTGTAATCAATGTAATGTCATCTCCATCATCACCCTCATTTTTTTATTCTGAATTAGAATCCATTTTCTAAACTTTGAATTCTATCCCTTTCTTCTTTGTATCTTTTTATACTACCTCTGATTTAAGAAAATCAACTTTATAGACCATCAACTTGCTTCTAAGTTGACTAAGTGTCAATTTCTTCATTTCACATACTTCTTTTATTGCAGTTTTCTTAACATGCCAGGCCTTAGGTAATACTCTTAACATTTTTCGCACCAAATTTGCATCTTCAATTTTCTTGACAAGGGATGAGAGTTCATTTGTAATGACTACAAACCTACTAAATGATTATTTGATTTCTTCTCTAGGTAAAATGTGAATTGTTTCATATTGTTGCATGAGAGAGTTGATTCTTGTCTCCTTAATAGTATCCATGCCTTTATACATTTAAGCCAATGTATCCCAAATTTCCTTAACTGAACCACAAGAAAAATTTAGATTGAGCAATAGTAGACAAAAGAAGGTTCTTAGCCTTAGAATTTATTTCAGCTTTGGTAATATCACTCTCAGTCATAATGGTTGTTGGGATTTTTAGATCTCCATTTTCAATTATCCTCTATGTTTGATAGTTAGTAACTTTCACATAAGTCTCCATCCTAAATTTCTAATGAGGAAAGTTACTACAATCAAAGAAAGGAGCTTTTCCAAGTTGTACGGCTATGCTACTATTTTCACTACTTTTAGCCATGATCTTTGAACTATATTGATATTAGAGTGAGACTTTGATACCAAAAGTAGATCCCAATTAAATAACTAAGAGGGTGGAGGGGGTGAATTGGTTACTTTTTGAAAATTTTAAGAAAAAGGAGATTTTAGAAAAATAATACCCCATGATTACTTATATGAATGGTATGAATGTGATGAGTTAATTAAACTATTAAAATGAAATGCACAAAAATAAAAGTGTAAGGGATAAAAGATCAAGCAAAACAATTATAGTTTTTCAGCTTTATACCTATTATACTCTTCTAACTCTATAGTCGGGGACTTAATATTCCTTACTAAAGTTGTTTCACTATTTAATTTCAACAAAATCAACACTTTGAGATATTGCATCCAGAAATCCTCTATTTTGACTCACTAGCCTCACCCTAGGCTAACACTCAAATCTACATAGTTTACACAATAAACTCTCAAACATATTACAAGAAAAGTGATGAAGAAATGGTACAATTGATACTCAAGAAATAAGCATGTTAAAAAAAAAATCGTAAAAAAGTGTAATCCTTTAATCGATCGTTTGTTCCTATTAAGCTTAAGGATGATTTCGAAAGTGATCACTGTAGCACTTCTATATCTTTTTCTTGTATATTGCTCGTTAGGATCTTGTGCCTTTATTTATTTTTCTTTGTAATGACTAGTTGAGAAGCATTTGGAAGGCCTCTCAATATTTTGAAATTGATTCTTTGATCTTTCCTTGATTACTTGACATAGTCTTCTTGAAGGAAAAATTTTTGCCATCTCATTGCTTTATTTTGAGCTTCCATATAGGCTTATAATTCTTTCTTCATTTTTCTCGAGTGTATAGATGGCATATGATCCTTCCTTTTATAAAATTCTTTGACTATGTAATAAGGAAAGAATTTTCCTTATTTTTTACTTCCTTGAATATTCTCTTGCCAAAATAGTGAGCTTGCAAATCATAACATCATGATTTATATCTTCTTTTTCTTCTTAGTCAAGTATCCTTCTTTTCAAAAATACTTCCCTTTTTATATTTTGAAACATTGCAAAAAATACTTCAAATAATATAATCAAGAATTTCCTTTTTTTAGCTTTTGAGATAATAATTATCTTTGAAAGGTTAATCCTCATGGATTTGTCTAATTTGGTGGAGGTATTGAAAATATTTGGGCCCAAATATATTCAATAGAAGGAGCTGGGCTTTATATCAATTAAAAACTTCTAGTAGATTTCAAACACATTATCTTTTTATTCAAGAAGCTTTCATGTTCTTAGATCTTTCGTTTCTTCTGATGATTAATCTTTTGATTGGAAAACTGAATTACTTTTAACCTGTACTACTTAGAGATAATATACATAACTTGTATACTTTGAATAAGCACAAACATATCCTTCCATATATCCCTTTTTGTTATCGTCAAAATACATGAAGAGAACTTAACGAACCAGATACTCAGATAATAGCTTGATTAATTCCTTTTTCTACTCATGAGATAACTTGCCCCTAACCTTAAGATTTGTTGAGTTTTCTTAAGATCTTAGGTTGACTATTTCCATTGGCTCACCAATAGAGATTCTAACTTATTCGTATTTTTGCCAAATCTCTTATATTTCTTTATGGTCTTTAATATCATCCTCGATAATTGACCTAGCAGTTAAGGTGATAATAATATTTTCATCATCTACTAGCATGAGATATCCATGGTTTTCGTCAAAATCATTGAATTTGTTAATACAAATAGACAAGGAAGGAAAGAGATTTAAGTAAAGACCAAGGAAATGTAGAAAAGGATAATTATATTCCTCACTTATTTTGTGTAGTACACTTATTGTGTGAACATTTAGCAAGACTCGTCAAATACTGGACATTGGTTTAACCTTTACTCTATAGTAAACCTAGCACTACTTAAAGGAATTGTAGACTAATTTTAGAGTGATAGGGAGCCTACCGCTATTGTTTATTTCTTGTTAATGGTTTAATTGATCTTGTTAGCTTCTTGAGTGGTTCTATTAGGGTTGACTAGTTAGCCTAAGTTCTTTTGTTCCCTCTCTAGATTGGAAACCAGGCTTGCAAAGGTTTCAAAGAGAAGAGGAAAATCTATAAGAGAATCATACAATCTATCTCCCCTTTTACCTGTGGTATAGTTCATCTATAAGAGTTTAAGTGCAATTGGGCTATATCCCAAACCAAAAGTCCCTATCTAACCTTTCTTAGGTCCCCTTCTCCTATGTAGGGTATGGTTGTTTCTTTGTAAATGTTGCAGTCTTGTTGATGTGTCTCCGGGGTTAAACATACGGAGAGACACCACAACAAAACAAACTAAAACAAATAAGGAAAAAAGTTAGCAAAGTTTAAGCAGCTCCCGAATGAATATGATGCACCACTTGATCCTACACGACCTACAATCCGTCGAATATGACAAACCAGTCCAAACTGAAGGGTCACTCACCGCATCTCCTTGCTAAAGAGAATAGATAAGAGTTAAATGATAATGAAAGCACTAAGGTTACTTAAAGTGAGTAATTGTTATATATAAGAGAAGTGTTTTTGCATACAAGAAAATGGGGGTTTATATACCCATCCACTAGGGTTATTCTACAACTAAGTTACATAAGACATAATAAAAAGAGTAGAAGAGATAAAGAATATTTAGTGTGAAAAAAAAAAAGAATCATTCTGGAATAATGCGTCAAAAGACACGTATTTCACATTAGGAATATGATGCAACTTAGGCGGAAGTAGGAATGCATTACAGTCAGGGGCTAACCTAATCTGGTTCAGGTTGGGGACTAATTAGTTCTAAGAAAAAGTTAGCTTGCTTTGGGGTCGGATGCCTATGGTCTGATTGGAAGCTCGCCTCGACTATTCTTAGGCTGTCTCTTGGGGTAAAGTGTTCCTAATGAACAGGGGTAGATCTGACGCATGTGAGGATCTGACAATCAGGTCGATTAGAGATTAGCTCAGGGTAAGAATCCTCGTCTTGGCTATGGCCTAGAGCTAGAATCTTTCAAGTGAGTCCCTAGAGTCCTCTAGCTCGGCTGTGCTTAATCGGTTTAAGGGGTTTGATTCCTATCACTTGTTCTCGCAATATGGTAACTACTTGGCCTTTTTGTAAGAACTTAACCTTCTGGTGTAAGTTGGAAGGTATTGCCTCTATTGAATGAATCTAAGGTCTTTCCAATAAGATATTGAATGTCCCAGGAATATTTAGCACTTGGAAACAAATGCAAAAGATTTCTAGCCCAATTTACATGGGGAGGTCAATTTCTCTTATGATTTCTCTCTTAGAGCCATAGAATGCTCTTATTGTTGTCACACTTGGCCTCATGTTACATTTATCCACACATAGCAATTTTAAGGTGACTAAAGGGTAAACATTAAGAGATGACTTGTTGTTAATAAGGACCCTTGACACATGATAACAAGAATTTAGCATACATTTTCTATATTTATTTCATATTATTCTGGATGTTAATTTAGTTGATTTTACAATATTTTGAGCTTAATTAGTTTAAATTTCATTTTCAAGGGTTTTTGAAGCATTTTATGGAGTTTTGAAGGTTTTGTCATATTTTGGAGCTAAATTGGATAAAAGTGTTGATCGAAGATAGAAGTATATGAATTGCAAGCAAGAAAAGAAGGCCAACAAGGACCATGTTCAAGGACTACGGCTGTAGTCGCCACCCGTGTTCCATTCGTTAAGCAATTTTGCCAATTTCAATGATTCTCAACAAAGTGCAAGTACATGCCTACATTCCATAGCTATCTACCTAGTTCATAGACATGTATGATGCATAAATATTCCATTTTTATTAGGTTTTCTTTGTAAACTTAGGCCCATTCTCTATATATAGACACTTAGGCGCAATGTTACAAAGAAAGTTCCCTTTGGTAGAGTCATAGGCTAGATTTACAGTAAGGGTCTCTCAAATTACTTCTTTACTTCTTCTTTTAATTTCATTATCTTGTTCTTTTGAATATTTTTAGTAAATTGTTATCAAATCTCGATTCTTTTTGCAACAAACTCTTATTCAATCTATGATTTGTTCTTTAATGATTTAATTACACAGATCTTATTATCATCAATTATATTTACCTAGGTTGCTAAATTAATGTGTGAGTTTGCAATAAAGATGTGAGTCCTAGAGTTAAATGGATATGTGTAATTAAAAGGAATTGAATATGCTAAGCGGTTAGGTACTAATTTCTCTAGATTAGGATAACATAGGCAGCTAACCTATTAGTGGGATCCAAGTTCTTAATGTGATCCTATGATGCTCTATTTAGAAGTGATTTGGGGATAGAGAGTTTCGAGATTAGGAAGAGATTAGTGATATGAGTTTGGTCAATTTAGATTAGGCATCTTCATTGTCTAAAGAATAATTGAGATTGAATGGTTGCATAGAACTAGAGAGTAGATAATAACAATATACTAAAGAATATGTGTTTTTGCTTTAATTAATTCATGCTTGTTTGTTAGTTTTGTTTAATTTAGCTTATTTTATTTTATTGTTCTTGTTTTGTTCATTGTACTTTATTCAACCTACCTGTTTAATCACAATTATTCCCATATTGTTAAATTAGATAATTGGGAATAAATTGCTAGTAACTTAGGGTTCTCATACACATAGTTATCTGTATGTTTGACACTTGAACTCGGATTCTTTTTAATCTAACTGTAACTTAATTAGGTGTACTTACCTAATGCTTTGCACATGCAATCAACACAATCCTTTCATTGCATTATACCACTATAATGAGTGGTTTTGTATGAAATAACCTTCCTCCCCTAATCTTTTGGAAAGAAAGAGATTTGATCGATTGAAAAGATGGAGTTAGCAATGTGCCCCAACTTCTCTATTGATATCTCCTGTGGTACCTTAATGTTTCTTAATGTTCAAAAAAGGGCTTCCATATGAGACTCAATAGATAAGAGAAGGCCCATGAGTGATATTTGAGCTAGCACCTTAGTAAGTTAATCCATGATCTTGTATTCACTCGACTTTTTTACTTTTGCAAAAGTAGATAACCCTTTATCTTCCTTTTTATCTTCTTCCACCAATTGTTTGGAGTTTCCTCTTACTAAAGCCTTTTATGGAGCCTCTTCTTTAGGGCTATACTCCCTTCCCGATTTGGTTATCCCTCCAATTAGAGGGGTTAAAGATTTTGGTTACTTGAGGGTTGGTTAAATAATCAAAGGATGTTGTATTTTTAATTTTCTAAAGTTATTGGGACATAAAGGTGTACTTTTTAGCCTTTAGAGTTGATGATTCTTCCTACCTATAACATCTTAGGACTATTAGCTTAAGGTTAGAGCCAATCATCCCTACTGTACCATCCATACTGCTTAATTAGATCAGAATGTTATCCTCTTCCTCAAACTCAAATCCCCATCCTGTTGCCATGATCTCAATAAACAAGGTATGTATAATCCATGCGTCTATAATAACACATATTTAACATATATATATATTAGGGTGATTTTGCATAATTTTATCCATTAACCATGCTAATTATTGATGATTTTGAGCATAATTAGTTATTATTTCATTTTTAGGTGTTTTTGAAGCTTTCGATAAGTTTTTGAGCAATTTTAGAGAGTTTTAAGGCTTTATTGAGGAATTGTATTAATTGAACCATTAAAAGGAGTAAAGTCCAACTAGGAATTGATATCTATGAAGAATACATATGTGTACATGACCGTATACTCTGGTCGTACGGCTCTTGTCAAGAATTTTTATAATAAAAGAATAAGTTGCATGTGAAGAAGAACATGCCCATAACTATGAACATGTTCTTAAGGTGTGTACTTGCCATAATTTGCTAATCTTCTAATTTTAGAAGGCTTCTTGTGTAATCTTAGGTCTAAGTCTATAAATATAGAGTCTTAGGTTTAGTGTAAGAGGAAAGAAGCCTTAGAAAGGAACATTGTAGAGTAAAGTACAGAGGGTTCTCTCATGTCTCTTAGCTTTTACTTTATTTTCTATCCTATTAAAATTATCTTAGTGAATCTTTCATTGAACCTTATTTTAATGTGACAATTATTCTATTTTATTTTCAATCTATGATATTATCTTTTGTGATCTAATTTCATTGTTTTGTATTGTTTTTAATTCAATATAGGAGGCTATTAAATTAATGTTTGAATCAACTATAAAGTTCATGAGATCCTATAATAAATGGACTGGTGCAATTAGAGGTAATTAAATAGGCTAAGCTAGGTATTCAATTTCTTTATATTATGGCAACTTAATAGAGAGATTCAAGATCTTAATGTAATCTTGAGATACTTTATCACAGAAGTGATATGGATTGAGTATCTTAAGATTAGAAAATCAAGAGACATGAGTCTAGTTAATTTATCTTAGGAATCTCTATGGTCCAAGAGTATAATTGAGATTAAAAGTCATAGAGAATTAGGTAGTAGATAATAGATTTACTAAGGTTTATGTTCTCATAATTTTTATTAATTTTGCCTATTTAACTTAGTTGTTTATTTTCTTGTTAATTGTTTTGCTTGGTTATTGTTTACTTTTCTTTTTGTTATCTTATTATGTTTATTTTGTTATATTTATTTAATTAAGATAGTAAGCTAGATAATTGGTAAATTTTAAGGATAATTGCTAATAATCTAGGCTTTCTCAATAGTTATGGTTTCTTATAAGATCAATAACTTGGAATCAGTTCATGTCTATACTATAACTTGACTAGGTGCACTTGCCTAAAGGTGATATTTGTCCCCATACCACTAGAGCCCAACCAATCTACCAAATTATCAAACGTTCCATTACTTCAATTGAAAGAAACTATCATAAGATCTCTAATAAGGTAATGTGCTTTAAGTTTCCTTTCATTGAGATTTTGAGGTTTATTGATCAACATCTCTCAAATCTCTTCTTTATTGACCTTACCTTCCCACAAGAGTGTATAAATGACAGGTCTTACAAGGGTTTTATCTCACAAGTTCATGTTTTGCAAGTTTCCTTTTTCCCTAAGGTTCTAGGTAATTTGTTCAATAGTTGTTGGAGTTCATCTAAGTCAATCTTAGGCTTTGATCCTTTCTTAATCATGTTGATAATAGCCATGTGATTAGAAAAGGGATTGTTGCTCACATTAAGGGTTAGTGCCTCAATAAGGTCTAGCTATACCAAACCAACATCTATAAGATCTTGTTCCTTGTTTCGCAACCTCCGACACCTATTAGTAGAATGGCCTGCTTGCTCTAGATAATAGTTTTACTTGGCGTCTAAGTCATAATTCCTAAGCTTTATCAGTCATTAGGGAGTGTGAAGTTAAGTAGATTATTGGCTTGTAGATGAGCTAAAACTTGACTGAAGGCTATAGACACTCTATTTTTATACCTTATAATTTAAGAATTTCTTTTGTAATGGAGAATATGGTCTTAATTCAAACAAAAATACAAATTAAAAAACACAAAAAATAGAAAATTCAAAAAAATACATGAAAGATTGAAAATTTGAAGAAATACAAAAAAATAGAAAATCTAGAAATTACTAAAAATTAAAAAATGTAAAAAAACACAAAAAAAATATTAGAAAAATAGGAATAATAATACTTGAAAATTAGGAAATAATACTAAATTAGATTATAATAGGATTTTAAGAAAAAAAATAAAGTATTAGACAGGTTCAAATAGTGCTAGGGTCCAAATTTTGACCACTTGGAGGTTATTTGGGCTTGCTTAAGCTGCTTAGTCCTTATATGCAATTCCATTGCACAAGGGGACAAAACACATCCCAATGACTTGATGGTAGAACACATACATACACACATAGTGAAGGTCCACGATTCAATCCATGCTAAGCGTACATGCGCCTTTTCTTTTGGGTTTCAATGAAAACATAAGCCTAAGACATGCCTTATGGTTTATCTTCTTCATCCAAGCTCCTTGGATCTAGCACTTTCCTAGCGTGGTAACTTGTATTCTAGGCCATTTCTTTTGTAGCCTTATCTATACGATTTTACCAATCTAATGGCAAAAGTGTATGCATCACAAAGGATATTGTTGATCAGCACTTCTTTTTTGACTAAATTCATCCATTAATTTCTATTGAAAATCTATTAAAATAAGGAAAACAAGATTTTAGCTTTGCATTAATACTTGAATGTAAGTTGTAATGGAATGAATTGAAGCTATTTCGATAAGAGAGTTTAGATATGAGTCGCTTAGGCCTATATTAACCTCTCCAAGACTTGGATTGACCTATTTAGGCCTAAGATTAAAGTGATCCATCTATGACCAGCTTGAATGAGGAGTCCTCAAACAAAGACCAGACATTATTTGACTTTTGACTTCACCTTAGATCTAACACGACAATCACATGTTAATGGATAAGGCTCTAAGACTTAGTCAACAACAATTCCTACATATTAAGGACATGTCAGGCTAGTACGACCCCTACTTTCCATGCTTAGTGGATGTTACAACGTATAAGGCATACCCTTAGATTTATGTTAGCCTTTCCCTATAAAGAGATGGAGTACACCAATGATAAGGACATCTTGACTTCTTTGTATACACCAAACTTTCTAACTCTCTAATTCCCTCACTCTCCAACATTTGCTAACTTAAGCATTTAAGTAACAATGCTAGACAAGCCCTTAGCGCCCCTCATTGTACATTGTCTTGCAAGCTCACTTTCACCTTGCACAAGGCCCAATCCAAGTTATCTTTACTTGCTAAGTCTTAATAATGACATTTGGTACTGTTTGTAGGAAGCAAACTCCATTATGTTTGAATCCTTCTTTGTTTAACTTCTCCAAAGACTTTTTGCTTAACTTAGCATGTCAAGAATCAGAAATCCAATTAAGGTTCCTAATGTTAGCAACAACAACCAAGACCAGCTAACTATCAAGTAGTGACGGTCGAAGAATCTTAGAGAGGATGCTTGAGAAGGTCTTAGCAAATAATGCAAAATTCGAGGCCCAAAAAACGGAGCTAAGGGCTAAAATGAATTAATTAGAAAGGTAAGGCAAGATGTCTTCCCTTACAGACATTACGGATGCTTAAGGCAATTAGATTCCACATCTTCACTAGGAGAACCAAGTTATCACAACCCAAAGGGTGGCTAAGTTGTGGTAGTACAGCTGTGTACTACGAGAAGATTTGATGCTAGCACCATTACTGGTTAGGAATCTTCATCATACTATACAAGGCATCATCACAACTCTAGCATCCACTGGAGAGACTAGCATAAAGTAATATCAAAGCCAATAATTAAAGGCTCACCACATAATATTAGATATCATTAAGAACAGGATAAACAGTTTCCTCCGAATTAAGTCTTACAAACCATAATAAAGTACTAGGAGTTTGAGCTATTGCAACCCTTAAGAAAAATATAAGATAATACTAGAAAGTCCAAACATATCATAAATGTCCATTTGTGCTCTCATCTTCCCTCTAACCATCTTAATGCTTTTGATACTAACCTCAAGCATCTCTCAACTTAGCCCTAGCCATAAGTTATGCTAAAACAATAAACTATAAGGGGGTATGCAGCAATGGCTTAGTGAGTAACCTTCCTATCTTACCAAAACAATTTTTCAATTAAGTTATTTAAACACATATATGCAATGCAGGTAAGCATATGAAATGCATACATCATACTAGCCTGCTGGCGACTGTATAAAGCACAATTTTACGCCCTTTATTGCTTGGGTTGAGAATTATTTAGGCATGTCAGGACCTAGATCTCTATGTCTATCATCTGATCATATATTATCTTCTCTTAGTAAACCTAAAGTAGTGGATATGGCTTGGCCTTAAGTAGAAGGCAGTACTCCTTAAAACCAAGTAGATCCCAAAGGTTAAGGCAAGAACATGCCATATAAGTACATCGTATGATACAGTAATGACATAACATAAATACGGATCCAACATGCATGATTTCCCACTCCCTTGCATGGTGTTGATGCCCTTTTATATTTAATGCGTAAATGTGCAATGTATGACTAGCTCTTAATAAGCTCATGTAATTATTATTTTGGTTCATAAGTAACCAACCACATATATGATAAACACTACAAGGCCTTACTTACTAGTGCAATAACCAATTCTCAGTTTAGATATATTATTGTATTTTAACAAGCAAGTATAATCAATCCAAGCACATGCAAATAAACCAGCCCCAAGCATAATCATTTCATATATATAATTAATCAATGTTCTACACTATAAGCACAAACAAGATAAGACAAGGATCGGCATACTTACATAACCATAATGTCTAATAGTCCTAGTAATCATCAGTTGAGTCGACCTTTGGGTCTACGTCACCTGAAGATTATAATTAAGTATATAAGTATTGGATCTTAGTCCACTTAGTTAGCTCTTCTCACCCTAAAACTTCTGCCTTTACTATTTTCATATTTTGATCATAACCATTTTGTTTTAAATATGTTTTTAATAATCTTATAGTTATTTTTCATTATTTTTGAGTGTTGTTTCAATTGGTCCCTTTTAGGTGTTTAGGCTTATAAGTCTCGATTTGGATTAATTAAGTTTGTTAGTCAATGGACTAATTTGACTATCTTAGGGTTTGGGCATAGTTTTGGGCCTTAGGCCTTACATATGACTTCTTGGGTTTTATTTAAGTTTTTTAAGTTGAATTTTCTGCCTAATTTTAATAGCTTTTAATTTAGGCCTTACTATTACTCTAGTAGGCCTAAATGGGCTCTTTTCATTAGTTTAAGGCTTTAGTTGGTTAAGGGGCCTATAAAGAATGCCTAGTATGGGCCTTAAGACTTAATAGACTCTTTTATATTTTAATTAATGAGCTTTTTATTTTTACTTTCAGATCCAGTCATATCCTTTTAGGGCCTAAATTTTAATTCATTTTGAGCCTGTTTTGCACCTTAGAGCCTTAAGCCCAATTTTATTCATCATTTTAGGCTTAAGCCCGCTTTATACTCTAAGTTAGGTCCAATTTATCATAGGTTCTAGATCTTTTCATTGTTGTTAATAAGGCTTTTAACATTATTCTTAAGCTTCTAATTTGTAAATAAGCTAGTTTAAGTCATTAACTTATAACTACCCTACTTAACTTAATTAATCGCAACATGAATTATACTTAACACTAAATAATCATGTGATTAAGTTAATAAATCAAAATTTGCAAACCTTAACACAAATTACAAGAGGTGGCCAAGAAGCTGGTTTAGGGTCTCCATTACACTTTTTCACCTATTTCTCATTTTAGTACATTTCCTTAATCTTCGACATGTTTTCACTTAGTGTGAGTTGATTTTTCTACTAAATGAAATGAAAACAAGTTTAGCACTCTCTAATGAAGCGGCACCATGCTTAAGGAACAAGGGTTATTGGACTCTTCTTAATGATTTATCACTAAAACCTACTAACTACTAATCTTTACTACATATTGGTGATGATACTTGAACTACCATACTTAATATGTATGTTATCTTGGTTAATCCTTTATGTCACTACTCTAAAAAAAACATGCTTACAAGTGTGTGTCTGTCTAAAATGTGGAAAACTTGCATGATATGAGGTGAAAACCCAAGGAAAAACAAGGTTAGATTTACTTACCGGAGTTGATTATGTTGGTCATCCTTTAAGAGTTTATGCTGTGAGCTTGTATATGTGAGAGAGTGTATATGTATGTTTGTGTTGGCCTACTGGGGTAGTGTGTGGGGAGGCATGGAGCTTAGTGGCTAATGATTTAGTAGAGTTGTGGTGGAGTGGTGGTGGTTGACAATGAAGTGGTGGTGGTAGTGGCCAATGGATTAGATTTGAGTAAGGTTTTGGAGTGGTTTTTAAGACAGATTTGAGATTGATTGTATAAGATGAATGAGGGTGAAAAATGAAAGAAACTGGAGTGCAAGATGGGGGGTAGTCGGCATGAGTGTGAGGGAAATGAGGGGATAAGGTTATGCAGTTGTGTATGCATTATACGTGGCCCCTATATGTACCGTGTACCTCCATATGTTTTTTGCTCATTTTGGCATAATCTTATCTCCCAAAGGACAATTGTCCTTAATCACACTAACTAATCCTCTTGTCTTTTATCATTAATTGTGATTATCTTATTATTAATTAATATGTAGTGGAGGCTAGTTAAGGTTTGGGGTATAATTAGGGTAATTAAGTACAATTGAGACTAATTAAGTATATTAAGCGCAATTAGGGAAATTCTAAGGTTTTGGTACATTTTATTATTTTAATTTAATTAGTTTCCATGCTCTACGAATACCCTTAGGGTTTTAGGTCAGTTTACAGTTATTGGTTTACATACACATTTACTACTTAAGGTTTTATGAAATCAAAGTACTCGTTTATACTTAACAAATGATTTTCATTACTTAAATTAGTTCTTCTCAATACTTTAGGGCTTTTAGGAAATTGTTAGGCTTCTTAGTCATTTTAAGGTTTCAAGTATGTTAAGGTTTCTAAGGTTTTATGCGAATAATAAGGGTTTTGGGGTTAAACTTACTATAGGGCTTTCTATCTTTTTATTGAAGGTTTTTTATTTAATATTTAAGGTTAGTTTATCTTATTTAGGATTTTGATTCTTATATTTCTATAGAGTTTTAGGGACTATCCATTAACTCTCTCTTATTTGAATTTTAACTATGTTTAAAACCTATAAGGTTTACACAAGCTCCTTTACTACCTCCCACTACACAAAATTAGCAACTACAATCTACAGCCATCTGCAATCATTCCTTTACTAACAATGAATAGGTCATCGATTCCTACAGGGGTGTCGTTTACTCTGCCACTTGCAGTCGCCATCTAGTAGATAATGTTAAACTGAATGAGCTTTATGAGATGGTGAAAAGGCTCTTTATGAAGCAGGAGAGCAAAGTATTGAAGGTGCTAACCAAGTCACCAACAATAGGACTCTGTTTACTAAGTAGGTTTAAGACGAGGTCCTTCCTCCCGACTCCAAATTGCTATCCCGAGACCAGTATGATAAGATTAGTGACTCATATGATCATTTGCTCCACTTCTACACCTTGATTGATCTCCATGGTCATAGGGATGTAATATAGGCTTAACTAACCCTACTCTTTATAAGAAATAATAAAAGCATATTTTTACTAATAATTGTACTAGATTACGTATGTAGTAATAAAACTGGTGAGAACCAAGTCAAACTCATATGGAATAATGACTAACTTTAATTTCAATTGTAACCAGATAATTATAAATATTAGTTAATGAGAATGCAATGTCTTTAATAGGTTTAGTTTTGAAAACAAATAAGCCATAGGTGGAATTCCTTCTCACGAAATTAATAAATACTCAGGATTAATCAATTTATCCTCTCTGTTGCTAAGCAAGTGATAAACTAAAGTAATCTTCAATTATTCATAAACCTTAATATAATTAAAAAGCATATCGCTATATCTTTTTTTAACCCAAATTATCCAATCTACGGTAATCAATTAGAAAAGATCCAACAACTCAATCCTAATTAACACATATTCTAATAGAAACAAAATATACATTGTTGTGATTAGGGAATTGAAGACTTCAAACATAAACACAATCCATTAAATGATAATCTAAAGTACCCAATAGACAATATTAAATTGAGCATACACGAGAAATAATAGAGAAGATAATATCCAAATCAAGAATTTATTAAAAAGAATGAAACAACTTGTTTAAGAGTTCTAATCTTTGATTCGAGATCAAATATCACTCCTATTATTTTCGATGTTGAATTTCGAGAAGTTACTCTAAAAGATGTTCTTCTCCTCTTCTAAACCCTATTTCTAATGAAATAACAATGAACCATCATTTCTACCTTTCTATTCTATATTGTGTTTACAAGGCTTTTTATAGAAATATATGTATAAGGTAACTTTTAGGCTTTAAATCTTTCCAGAAATAAGAAGATTCGCAAGGAATAGCATGTTTACCCCTAAGATCATGGTTGTAGTTCTTGCCCTTGATCTTTCTATGCTTTAAAAATCACAAAATAATGAAATAAGAGAATTCTACTCATGATCTTTACTTGTAATCTTCTATACAATCAATTTCTTCCTTATTTCCTTACTCTTTTGTCTATAATTTCAATTCATGATCATTATCTATGGGTGTAATCTTTTCTAAGACTTTGAAACTCATCCAAATCATCAAAAACTTTGCCCCAAAATCATCAAACTCTTCAAATCAATCAAATGAAGCCTAAACAAATTATACATTCAATTCAATACAAACACCTAGAAAATCCTATAAAAGTATTATAGTATTAACTATAAAATATGTAAATTTACACATTCATCAAATCTCCCCAAACTAAAGCATTTGCTTCTCCCAAAGCAAATTAATAAAAAAATCAATATAATACATCTTAAGGACAAGATCATCAATTTACCTCGTATCTTATAAAAATACATCCTCAAAATGTTGAGCTTCACAATTTCTTTCAAAATCACCCTTTCAACATTTAGATAACAATGTTGAAGCTTGATTAATTTTCAATAATTAAACCAAACAGTCCAAAGTTAATCCTTATCACTTAAACATAAACAAAGCTAAAGACCAAAAAAAACATTAATAAACTAAGAAATAGTTATAAGAATTTCACCAGTCTAACTTAAGATGAGAGAAATCTTCTCTATGCTCTTTTTGTTACAAAAAGTCAAACTTAGTGCATGTTACCTCAACTCATTGTCTAATTGTCTCCTAACTTCTTTTAGTTTTCATTGGAATGCATTTTTTTCCAAATTAATTCAATTTCCTTATTTTATTAAAACTCATTAGTAGTTGGAAAAAATTTTGCTCTTTTGATTGACTAGGGCCGATCCTTACTAATTTAGCCCTTACTTTTGCATTGATAGTGAAAAAGAACTTTACTCTTTTAAGGGACTAAGGCTAATACTTAGCAACTTTTTTTTCTTAATTTTCTTTTTCATTTCCTTTATATTGGCAGTGAGAAAGAATCTTGATCTTCTAGGGGACCAAGATTGATCCTTACTAACTTTTATTTAATTTTCTTTTTCATTTCCTTTATATTGGCAATGAGAAAGAATCTTGATCTTCTAGGGGACCAAGATCAATCCTTACTAACTTTTATTTAATTTTCTTTTCTTTTCTTATGCCTCCAATTACTTTGATTTTTTAAGAAACTTTCAAAGGAAAAATCTCATTTGTTCATCCAATTTGAAAAACTTTAAGGAAAATAAAAATAGATAACCATCCTTTAGAACTAAGCTTAAAAATACAGGTAACTAATCTTTAAACTATGGATGTCCATCCTAATTCTAAGTCTAAGTTTAAGCTTAAGTAACTGAGGACTCTGGATCATGAGGATTTAACTACTCAAATTTAGCAAAATAGACTAAGGTCATAAAGCATTGTGGGTAAACTTTTAAAAAAGTTGGTTGCTTTTTATACAAATAGGGATATAAATTTCTAAAGTTATTCTTTCAAAAACTAAAAAGCTTAAGTGTATGATAGTCAGTCACATGACATACTCTTTAACATAGAAGAATTATATCTCCTATTCCTTTCGCCCATACTTAAGTTGTATATTGTCCCCAATATGTGATTATTAAAACAAAAGCACAGAAATCATAAGGGAAAAGAAAAATAAAAGAAAAAGATAAGGGAAATTGAAACTTCCTATATTTATGCCCTAACACTAATTATGAAATCACCATTGAAGCTGCTAAATTCTTTGCATGCCATTGTTTAAAGTTCTAAAGCCTTGCAAAACAAAAAAAATAAAATAAAATAAGACAAAGAGAAAGATAAAATGCATAAAGAAAATTAAAACCTAAACTACTTCTAAACTATTCTTAGGCTATTCCACTTACAAATAACAGAAGTTCAGTAAAAAGCAACATTAAAACTAGTAAGAATTATATCTAACTATAAAATATATCGATATCAATGAAAACTAAGTCAACAAATTAAACTTTAAAAGAACATCTTGCTAAGTTTCATCTCTATCTTTAAATCGCTTGGTATATTTCTATAAAATAGGAGAGACATAAGTTTATATTTATAGTAACATCTTCACTATACTTGTATTATAGTATTATGCACAAAACTCTACAAGTGTGAAAAATTAACAAGAAAACTCCAACATAACATCTATGAAGCACAATTAGTTGCACCAGAAATATGAATATGTGATCAAGTAGTCTCCAATTTCATAATCTAAAATAGCATGATTCAATTCAAGTCAAGTCAAGACCTAAATAAATTTTGACTCAACACACTCATATTATAAAAGACATTAAAAAAAAAAACTCAAAGAATGCAAAAATTCATAAAAATTAAATATTCTATGTCCTAAGAAAATTAACCAACCACTTATGTTTATGTATGCGATTAATCAGAGAATAAATTCACATATAATTAAAACATAGATGAATGAGAGAGATCAAGTGGAAAGCACGATGTAAAGGAAAGAAAAGGGGTTCCCCACCGCCGACTACCGCCCCCTCCCCCCCCCCCCCCCCCCC
>JAMXBB010000012.1:66835210-66877456 GCA_024138015.1 Lumnitzera littorea | reverse complement strand
ATCATGAGTGAAAAATATGCTCACGAGCTAAGGTAAGACCCTCTTAGCACCCTTTTTTTTTTTTAAAGGATCACGATCTAGATCAAGAGTATGATTATAACTGAGATTCTCTTGGATTTCTAAATTATTTCCTCAATCCTTACCTATGATCTAAGAGGATCGTACCTTAGATCATGAGCATATTTTTCACTCATGATCCTCACAGATCTTTAGCTTGTCCTAAATTTCTCCTACCTAATTCCTACATTTCAAATAGTAAAATACCCCATAAACCATGAAAAGATGGAATAATTAAAAGCTCTAAAAATCCAATGTAAACTAATGAATAAAAATAATTACAAGTGGAGCAATTAGATAAAATAAAACAAAGTAAAACGAAGGATACAAGAAAGAAAAAGTTGGGTTGCCTCCCAATAAACGCTTTTGTCTAACATCGTTGGCTCAACACTTTTTGTTGCCTTTTCTAAGGTAGTTCAAATCCTTGAGACACCTTGTTAAAGATTTCTTTGAGAGCTTCCCTATCATTATTAAAGTCAATTGCTATCTCAGATGGAGCATCCCATGTCATAATTAATTTAGTGGTTTGAGGGTCTCTTTTTCATCACTCATAATATTTACATGAAGCTCACTATTCTCAATCCTTAACATCATTTTACTATTTTTCACATCAATTATAGCTTTAGTTGTAGCCAAAAATGGATGACTACAAATGATAGGAATTTCAGAATCATCCTTTATATCTAAGACTACAAAATTTATTGGAAATATAAATTTATCTACCTTTAAAAGTATATTCTCAATTATCCCTTTCGATCTTCTAAAGAAACCATTGGCTAATTGAATTAATATTTCAATTCTTCTTATCCTACCCCCTAGTCTCAATTTCTTTACTAAAGAGAAAACCATCACATTAACACTTGCACCTAAATCACAAAATACGTTCTTAAGATTTTCATTTCCTATAATACAATCCGAAGTAAATTTCCTTGGATCGTTTAATTTGAGAGGAATGGTGTCCTTCAATGCCTTTATGCTTGCTTAAGATGACATAACTGTCTCTTGCCCATTAATTTTCCTTTTCTTAGCCATTATTTCTTTTTAAAAAAAACGTATGTAACAAGGTGTTTACTTTAATAAATCTATTAAGGGAATATTAATTTCCAACTTTTTAAACATCTCCAAAAACTTCTTAAAATCTTCATCAATTTTTTGTTTAAATAAGTGTTTTGAAAAAGGTATAAGTAGTGTACCTTGTTTAGCAGTAAGCTTAAATTCTTTAGGAATGCACTTTTATTGTACCCCTTTTTCTTTTTATTTTGATATAGAAGCTGATGTTTCTTGAGATTCAATATTTTTACCTAACCTCAAATGTATTATATTGAATAGCTTAATAAGGGAAAAAGTCTTTAGAACATTTTTAAATTGTCTCTCTAATCTTTTAAACCCCTTTACTATCACATTAGCCAGCTTCTTAACTGCTACTTCCTAGGTTGGTTTTTCATCTGTTTTCACCTCTCTTGCTACTTGAATGCCTCAATCAATCCGTGATTCTCTAGACATAGTTACTAGCAATTTTAATTTTTCCTTATCCATAATAGACTTAGAAGGATTTTATTTCTTCTTATTTTTGTAGGAATCTTTTTACAATTGGCTTGCTTTTACAGCCAGCAATGTGGTTATTAAAAGTTTTAGTACCTGTACTAACTAAGTCTTCAATTTTCGGATAATTGAACTTTGTCTTTCAAATCTTTCTTCTTACTTATGCTCAAAATTTCTCAATAATTTTTTAATATTCTTTTCTTTTTTTGGAGCGGGGCTTACAAGATTTATGGAGGGAGGCTATTCATTATGTTCACAATATGCCAATTCATAAATTTTTCTAATTGTTTTCATCACTACCATTGTTGTCAAAGGTCTTCTAATAGCAGTTTTAATCTTGAATTTATCTTGATAGTTGATCCCATCATAAAATACTAATAATTGATTCCAAGTAAACATATCATGATATGGGCATTTATTCATCAAATTGCAAAATCATAACCATGCCTCATATAGTCAGTCACCCTCATGCTGTTTGAAAGAAAGAATTTGTAGTCGAAGCTTTATAGTACAATACAGTGAAAAAGTCCACACACATTGATCCTCCATAAGAAGTTCTTACAAAATAAAATAAAAAGGAAGTAGAAATCTAACAATAAAAGAAGCTATAAAAATGAAAATGAAAATAAACAAAACAAATCACCTAGTTCTAAACAATCTTAAGTTTTGAAATTAACGCAACACATATCTCAACAATAATGCCAAAAACTTGATGTACAGTTGACCTAACCTTACTTCTTATTACAAATAACAACAATGTATTTTTATTAGCAAGTACACGAGATTGGATATGCAATAATAAAATTGGTGAAAAGGCTTCTGAGAAGTAGGAGAGCAAAGCTATTGAGGGTGCTAGCCAACTCACCAAAATAGGACTATTCACCAAGAAGGCCTAGAACAAGGTCCTTCCTCCCAACCCTAAATTACAAACCCTAGACTAGTACGATGGGATTGGTGACTCAAATGACCATCTACTCCTTTGTTGCACCTTAATTAACCTCCATGGTCATGGGGATGTGATATATGTTTGACTAACCTTATTTTTTATAACAAGTAATAAAGCATAATTTTATTAGTAAGTGCACTAGGTTACATATGCAATAATAAAGCTAGTCAGAACTAAGTCGAACCCACAAGGAATGGTGACTAACTTTATTAGTTTAACCCCATATAAATCTAGGCAAATAAAATTAAGGAAAACAATTAAATTGAGATATTTAACATCTATAAAAGATTCAATTGTAACAAAAAAATTAGAAATATCACTTAATGAGAATGCAACATCATTAACAGATTTAGTTGCAAAAACAAATAAGCCTTAGGTAGAACTCCTTCTAGTTAAGTAAATAAATACCTAAGATTAATTACTTTATCATCTTAATCGCTAGATAAGTGTTGACGTAAATTGTTCTTCTATTATCCCTAAATCTTAATTGAATTAAAAAGTATATTGCTATGTCCTTCTTTAATCCAAATTATCCAATTCATAGTAATCAATTATAACAGGTCTCATAACTTAATCTTAATTAACACATAATCCTATAGAATCAAAACATGTATAGCCATGACTAAGGAATTTAAGACTTCCAACAATAAACAAAATCCATTAACTGATAATCTAAAGTATCCAATAGATAATATTAAATTGAGGACACACGAGAAGTAATAAAGAAGACAATATCCAAATCAAGAATTTATTAAAAAGAATAAAATAACCTATTTAGGAGTTTCAATCTCCGATTCGAGATCAAATATTGCTCCTATTATTCTCGATGTTAAATTTCAAAAATCTACTCTAAATGATGTTCTTCTCCTCTTCTTAACCTTAATTCTAATGAAATAATAATGAACTATCTATTCTACCTTTCTATTCTATATTATGTTTATAAGGTTGTTTTATAGATGTACATGTATGGGGTAACTTTTGGGCTTCTGATCTTTCAAAAAATAAGAAGATTCAAAAGGAATATCATGTTTACACTCAAGATCATGGCAATAGTCCTTGCCCATGGTCTTTCTATACTTCAAAAATCCTAAAATAATGACATAAAAGAATCAAGCCTAAAGATTACGTTTGTGACCTTTGCTCATAATCTTCTCATTAGCTAATTTCTTCCTTATTTCCTTACTCTTTTGCCCATGAATTCAGTTCATGATAATTATCTATGTGTGTAATCCTTTCCAAGGCTTTGAAACCTATCCAAATCATCTAAAACTTCTCCTCAAAATTATCAAGATCTTCAAATCAATCAAATGAAGCCTAGAATCAAAATATAATGAATTAAGCATCAAATCCAATACAAACACCTAAAAAGTCTTATAAAAGCATTATAAAATTAACTATAAAATATGTATGTTTACACATTCATTGGGATGCAATCATGTGTAAGGCCTTTCCAAGCACTTTGAGGAAATCAACTCAAATGTGGTTCAACCACCTCATTGAGAATTTCATCCCATCTTTCAATGAGCTTACTCATCGTTTTAGCCTTCATTTACAGGTTAGCAAGCCCCATCTAAAGACACACCCTTTTTGTATCTTATTTAGCAAAAGGAAGGGCAGACCCTTTATGATTTTGTGCTTGGTTCAATAACCATGTGGTTGAGATCCCTTAATTAGATGAGGATGTTGTTGTTTACATTGTACAGCTCGACATCTGACCATTTAGCAACTTTGTCCATGGGCAAGCCTAAGACCCTAGCCAAGTCGTGATGGAAGGCTTAGAAATACATAGGCTAAGAAGACAACATTCGTACTAGGTGAAAGGTCAACCTAGAAAGTTTGAGCAAGAAGAAGGAGAAGGATAAGAGGTTTGTTAAGGACTGCCTTAGTAGTGAGGTGTCTAGACACCATGACTAAGGTGGCTCTAAGGAGAAGAAGCATCCACTATCCATCCAAATGTATGCCTAACACATACCTTTAAACTAGCCTCTTAGGTAAGTTTACATGGAAATTTGTTGGGGGGGGGTGGGGTGATTACTCCTAAAGGTTGCTAAAATGAAGGGCAACCCTAGCTGAAGGAACTCTAATAAGTATTGCCAATTCCATGCAGACTATGGCTACACCATAGAGAGTGCTTTCAACTGAAAAATGTTGTGGAAAATGCAATCTAAAGAGGCTACTTTAGGGAATACATCACTGATGCTAATAACCATGGCAAAGTGGCATTCATAGAGGCAATAGAGTAAGGAGGCCCACAAAGAAGATAATAATGACTATCGTAATAATTGAGCCCCTAACGACATCATCAACATCATAGGTAGGGGACCCTATCCAAGGAGCCAGTCAAGCTCTAGTAACTCGGTTAACACCTTAATCGAAGTGATAACTCTATCTCCTTCTCCAAGAAGGATCTTGAGGGAGTTGAGACCCATCACCAAGATGCCTTAATAATTGGGGTGATGATCTTAGGTTTCAAGGTGTTGAAAATAATGATGAATATCAATAGGTCTACCAACATTCTTTTTAAGTGTATGTACGACAAGATGTGGAAAAAGCTTCTCACTCAGATAAAGTCGTATCACCATAACCTAATTAGCTTCAATGAGGGAACTATTCGACACAAAGGCCTTATCAACCCCAATATGGAGCTTAATCATGACAATAATGTTGTGAGGCATCCTATTGAATCATTGTGGTGGACTACTCGTCCCTATAATGCAATATTGGGATGACCAAGCTTAACTGGCTTTGAGGTCATCATACTGTCCCTCTATCTCAAAGCCAAATTCTCTACTACAATTGAGGTAGGAATTTGTAGATGTGACCAAAGGCTCTCTAAGGAGCTTTATGTGAAGGCAACTAGAGGGGATGTCATCTTTGCACTTAAAACTGGTCCACAGGAGAAATTGGCTGATAGAAGTGATTTAGGCGAGAAAACTAAGGAGGTGCAAATCGATAATATTCTTAACTAGACTACATAAGTAAAGGCCTCACCACCTCTCAAGCTCAAAGAGGCCATCATTCATCTCCTTCAATCCAATATCGATCAATTTGTCTAGTCACCGCCTAAAATGTTGGGCATATCGACTAACTTGGCAACTTACAACCTCAAGATTGATGAGAACATCTAGCCTATCGAGCAAAAGAAGAGGTACTTTTCTCTAAAACAATAGGCTACCATTAAAGAAGAAGTATGATAGCTACTTAAGGATGACTTCCTTAGGGAAGAGAAGTACCCGACTTCGTTAGCTAACGTTGTGATAGTCAAGAAAAAGAATGGAAAGTAGTGGATGTATGTCAATTACGCTAACCTCAACAAAGCCTACTCGAAAGATTGCTTCCTCCTCCCCACAACTGATAAACTAGTGGACTTAACATAAAGCCACATACTACTAAGTTTCATAGGCCCCTTTCTCGAGTTACAACCAGATCAAGATAGACTCGAAGGATAAAGTCTATACCTCTTTCATAACGATTTTCAATACCTATTATATGGTGATGCCCTTCACCCTCAAAAAAGCTAAGGTAACCTACCAATAGATGGTAACCAACCTATTTATGCCCTCGTGCAAGCGCAACATGGGGGTATATGTTGATGATATGATTGTCAACAGCAAATAACCCAATGACCACATTCAAGACTTGCAAGAGGCTTTTGATTAAATGTGAAAGTTTAACATGAAGCTGAAACCTTAAAAATGTTTCTTTAGGGTAGTCTCCAATAAGTTCCTCAACTTTATGGTTACTCAACACGACATTGAGGCCAATTCGGAGAAAATTAATGCTATATGGTGCATGAAGCCCTCCATTACTGTAAAGGGAGTGTAAAAGCTTATTGGGATGGTAGCCTCACTAAGTAGGTTCGTCTCCTAAAATGCAAATAGATGCATAAAGTTCTTAAAATTTTTTACAAACCCCAAGGTGTTTGAATGGACTCCCTAATTTTAGACCGCCTTAGAAGAGCTACAAGCATTTCTTTAGTAGCTACTCATCTAGTCAAAGCCCATCTTAAGAGAAGACTATTATCCTTACCTCGTCATCAACAATTGGGGACTCTCTTTGGTACTGGTTAGAAGGAAGAGAGCATAGGCCTTTCTATTGTATCAATTACATCCTTTAAGAGCCTAAGCTTAGGTATTTGAAAATTGAAAAATTCACCTTAGCCATTGTGTTTACAACACGGTTACTCCATCCATACTTCCAAGTCTATGCAATAATTGCTCTAACTAACTAGCTATTGTATACTGTACCTCAGAAGCCCAATGCATCTAGACAGATGGTAAAGTTTATGTTAAAGCTTAGTATGTACAAAATTCGATATAGGCTATGTGAAGCCCATAAGTCCTTAGCCCTTACCAACTTCGTTCTCAAATACACAAGAGAGGAGGAAGCATAATAGGAGATGACAAATCGATGTGGACTCTCCACATCAACGGATCATACACCTTAGGTGGAGGAAGAGCAGGACTAATGCTCATAGAGTAATATAAGATTACGATATGCTATGTTGTTAAGTTTGGATTTGATACAAGTAACAAAGAATTTGAATACGAGGCCTTGATAATTGATCTTAAGTTGGCTAAAGAGATCGGCATAGAAAGTTTGGAGGTCTTTTCAAACTCCATGCTTATTGTCCAATTGGTTTGAGGCAAGTACAAAACTAATGAAGGGTCTATGGTGATATATCTAACAAAAGTATGGGTCTTCTTAGCCAAATTCCATTTGTGGAGTATCAGTAAGATCCCTTGGAAAGAAAAATCAGCAAACTACTAGCTATCCAAACTTACTTCAACAGTAATATAAAAGGTTGAGGTAAAGTAGTCAAGCTTGGATTTTTCAATTTTCACTTATTTTCCTTAATCCAATTTACATTGAACCCTATACCCATTCAATATAAACCTTAATAGGAATCAACCCCTTGGACCGATCACAAGAAGCCGAGCTTAAGGACTTTAAGGGCTTATATGGAAAATACTAGCTCTAAGTCATAGCCAAGATGGGGACTCCTATCTAAATCTAACCTCCAGCCAACCTATCTATCATATCCTCACATATATCCAACATGTTCCTACCTAGTTACGTAATCCTGACTTCGAAGGTAACCTAGGAAAGGTTAGCCGAGTCGAGCTCTCCAATCGACCTGTCTATTAGATCCTTACGTATGTCCAACATGCTCCTACCTAGTTGTATAGTCCTAACCTAAAAGGTAACCCAGGAAAGGTTAGCCGAGCCGAGCTCTCCAACCAACCACTGGTGCCTGATAAGGATCGAAGCAACAGATCTCAAAAAGGTCAAAATGGGTCGAATAGGTTTAACGGACAGGAAGTGAGATGGTTGGTTTCGACGGTGAATGCAAATAGATATCACGTACTAAGACACATACACGTTCAAGGATTCGAGCTCAAAATAGGGTTCAATATAACTCACGAATGCTAAATGTTACTTAAGATTCAAATGAAAGTTAGATGCAACTCACTAATAGGTTCAAATGATGGTATTCACCACAATCTCAAGGTCAAGATCGATAAGAACAAGGGAGAGATTAAAGAGCTTAATCAACTCACTAACAGGTTCAAATGAAGGCATTGACCACAATCTCAAGGTCAAGATCAATAAGAATAAGGGAGAGATTAAAGAGCTTAATCTATAATCGATAATCGATAATCCAACAAATGCTAACTCAAGAGTAGCCTTGCTTAAAAAGGAAAAGATTTCAATTGCAAGAATATACTTTTCTATTTGATTTCGTATATTGACGTCTATGTATGTCCATCTCTGATGTTTATAGATGTTGCTATTTATAGCAAGTCCTAAACCCTAGTGGTAAAATTACAAATAATGTACAAGGCCTTAAACCCTAAAGAATTGAGCCCATAAATGAAATAAAGGAAAACATACATAAGAATACAAAACTGTGCGTTTAACAAGGGAAGTTGGCATGCAGTTACTCAACGTGTCCTAGAAGGAGTAGTATCCAAACCGAATAGGGTTAGTAGTTGGATGTACGAGTTCGAGAAAGAATCCTCAAAGTCTTGCAGTATTTGGCTAAGACACCAAAAAGTTCAGCGCATAATTGTTGAGTCTTAGAATTAGTCGGCACTAAACTCGTAGGATTGTGCAGAATGGTTCTTTGGTCCCTAATCCTCGATTGTATGCTCTCTCGACGTCTCAATAGACGACAAACTTGTTGCTAAGTGGCTCATTTTCTTCCCTTCAGTCTTTTATCAATTGCTCGGCCTCAGCGAAAGCTATTCGACCTTAGCCTTAAACTATTCAACTTCAGGTTAAAACAGGTTGGCATCTTCTTTTAGAGGGTCGGCATCGGATTTAGACAAGTCAGCTTCGGCTTGGACGTAGTCAAAGGCTGATTCCCATTATTACCACAAGACTAAAAGGAAACCGTCTGTGATGTTAAGTATTGAGCACGGGCTGAGATGCCGAATAAGCTCCTTTTCCCTTTTCGTTTTACCATGGGTGCCAAATGTCTCTAGATTTCCTCAATGCTCATCAGGGTTAAGAGATAGCTCTTCCCATCCTTCTGAACAGTGTAGGTATTGAGGAATCCATCATGGATCACTTTCCAATCAAATTCCCATGATCGACCAAGAAGTAGATTCGTGACAATCATAGACACTATGTCAAAGTTGATCTCATCCTCATACTGCCCTACTTTGAATACGATCCGCACTCTTTTATGCACATGGCCCTTGTCATTAAACCATTTTAACCCATAAGGTCAAAGGTGCAGGTAGGTCGGCAATTTCATCTTTTCTACTAACTCGGTAGAAATGATGTTGGTGTTGCTACCTCCATCGATAACTAAGGAACGGGTCTTCCGATTCACTAAGCACTGTATGTGAAATAAATTTTTCCTTTGTTCAGGATCTGCCTTTAGGTCAGCTCATGTAGCCATAGCTAAGAGTTTATCTAAGTCTTCGAGATAGAAATCTTCTTCTATTAATTGGTCTTCTGAGTTCTGGTCACTCTGACTCTCAATTTGAGCCTTGAGCCCTTCACCCTTCAATACTATGATCCTCTTATTCGGGTATTAGGACACAATGTATCTATAGCTTAAGGACTTGAAGCACTTCACTTCTCGAGCCTCGTTGCTCGGTGCCTTCTCTTTCGCGGTAATCTTTTTCTCAACATGGACTGGTCAACTAGGCTCTCCTTTCTCTATCTTCTTTTCTTACCTTCTCTCAACATACCTCTTAAGCTTAGGGCTACCTTATTGAGGTCAGCTAATCGGCCTTTGATGCCTTCTTCTCCTCTACTTCTCTACTCTTAATGCCAAATTAATTAGCTCATCTAGAGAGTTGAACGGCTACAATTCAACTATATCGGTGATATCATCTCAGAGTCCACTTAAGAACCTAGCAATGGTGCGGTCCTGTGGCTAGGCAATCTTACATCTTGTCATCAAGGTCTCAAACTCTTGCAAATACTCTTCAATAGTATTTCAACCTTGTCTTAGGTACTTAAAAGCATGGAGCATCTCTTGCTTGAAGTAAGTCAGCATAAAGCACTGTTTCATTAACCTCTTCATAAGCCTCCATGTTCTGATTGGCTCTTCTCCTTTAGCATCTCGCTTGGCAACCAACTTATCCTACCAAAGGCTTGCATACTCAATAAGGGATAATGAGGCTACCTTAACCTTTGTTCATTCATCACACTCGTTGCACTCAAACAACTTCTTGACTCAAAGAACCCAGTCAAGGAATTCTTCAGGTCAGCTACTTCCACTGAAGGTCAGAAGTTTTAGCTTCACATTGTCAATTCATTAGCCTGGTGCTTAGGGTTCATCCCTTGCATTCCAAGATGGTTGATTTAACCACTTCTATTAGAGCTTTGCTTAGCCACGTCCCTTCTTAGCCTCAACTCTCTTCTTCGGGCTCCTTAGTTCTCCTCAAAGCTAATACTCCTGTCATTGTTTCTCCTTAGCTTAAGTTGGTTTTCTCTTCTTCTTAGCTCGACAGCTCTTCTCGACTGTCATTCATTATTATCAAGCTCATTGGAACCACTTCCACTTGTGGGTGTATGCTTCCTTCTTTCTTATCAGCCATTATGTATGTAGCCTCTGACTAAACAAATAAGCTCCTGGATGGAATTAGTAAGATTCTAGATCTGATATTCTAAGTTGTCAACATGTCACCTCAAATTTCCACGAAGACTATCACCAATGTTGTTGACACCATCCTTCGACATTTTTACCCGTATAGTAATTTTCCCGAAAAATCAAACAAACAACAAAACACAATTACAGTAACCTAGAAACAACCACTACTTAGCTTCTATAGTTACTACTACTGACAAACAACTAATACGAATAGCTCACTACACTACAGAATAATGATTAACAAAAAGGTACAAACTACAAATCAAACTTTGAAGAACACTAACACGTGTGTGTCACGGGCGGATTCCGTCGCTCGACCCCGTGCGGCACTTAGCGTTCCTGACCTCACTAAGGAAGGCTAAGTCAGCCTATAACACACTCACAATGTTANGCGTTCCTGACCTCACTAAGGAAGGCTAAGTCAGCCTATAACACACTCACAATGTTAGAGAGAGAAAGTAGAGAGAGAAACTCTGATAGTATATTGTATTCACTCAAATCCCTCTCTTCTTACATCTGAGGGGAATACCCCTATATATATAGAAAGCCTTTACAATCTAATGGTTAAGATCAATTCGATCTAATGGTTACAATTGATTCCCAACTACTACCTTTACCTACCTCCACCTACTACTATACAAGATTCTGGACTCTTCTGGAACCTTCTAGAGCTTTTCATCATCTATAAGCTTTTAGTGGGCTTGGGCTTTCGTCTTTGGGCCTTAGGAACCTCTTAAGAATGGCCCACTTCGGGAGGTCCGTAACATGTGTCTCCCTAAAGCTTTGATACCAAGATGATAAGGATCAAAGAAATAGCAGCAGATCTCAAAAAGGTCAAAATGCATTGAATAGGTTTGACATACCAAGACACAAACACAATCAAAGGTTTGAGCTCGAAATAAGGTTCGATACAACTCATAAATACTAAATGTTGCTTAGGATTCAAATAAAGGTTAAATGCAACTCACTAGTCGGTTCAAATGAAGGGGTTCGCCACAATCTTAAGGCCAATATCGATAAGAATGCGGGTGAGATTAAAGAGCTTAATCTATACTCGATAATCCAATAAATGCTAACTCAAGAGTAGCCTTGCTCAAAAAGGAAAAGATTCCAATCGTAGGAATTTACTTTTCCATCTGATTTCATATATTGACATCTATGTATGTCCATCTCTAATGTT
This sequence comes from Lumnitzera littorea, assembly GCA_024138015.1. Classification (NCBI taxonomy): domain Eukaryota; kingdom Viridiplantae; phylum Streptophyta; class Magnoliopsida; order Myrtales; family Combretaceae; genus Lumnitzera; species Lumnitzera littorea. Next base: position 66,865,618 of record JAMXBB010000012.1, on the reverse strand, counting down.
TACAGATATTGCTAGTTATAGTAAGTCCTAAACCCTAATGGAAAAATTGCAAATAATGTACAAGGCCTTAAACCCTAAAGAATTGGGCCCATAAATGAAATAAAGGAAAACATACATAAGAATACAAAACCGTAAGTTTAATAAAGGAAGTCGGCATGCAGTTACTCGGCATGTCCTGAAAGGAGTAGTATCCGAATCGGATAAGGTCGGCAATTAGATGTCTAGGTTCAAGAAGGAATCCCCGAAGTCTTGTAGTGTTTAGTTGAGATACTAGAAAGGTTGACCCATAATTGTCGAGTCCTAGAATTAGTCAGCACTAGTCTCTTGAAACCATACAGAGTGGTTCTTTGGTCGCCAATCCTCAGCCGTATGCTCTCTCAATGTCTTGGTAGATGACAAACTTATTGCTGAGTAGCTCTTTTTCTTCCCCTTAGTCTTTTATCAATTACTCAACCTTGACTTAGATGTAGTTGGAGGTAGATTCCCATCAATACCTGACTCCAATTCAGCTAAGTTCCTAACCAAACTAATTGGCTCTCAACCTAATCTAGATCAAGTCAGCCCCTAATTACCTGCACTTCCTATATTTACCTATGTTATATCATACTCCTAACATACAGCCATCAAGAGACACGTGTCTTCTGACACAACGTTCTAGAATGATTCTTTCTTTTTCGTACTGGATATTCTTTGTCCTTTTTACCCATTTTTAGTATGATTCATGTAACATAATTATAAAATACCCTTTTGTCTTCTCACACATGTAAAATAACCTTAGTAAGCAAGTCTATAAACCGCCATTTTCTTATATAAGAGCATCATTCAACTTTCAATACAGAATTATTCACCTTAAGCAACCTTAGTATTCTCGTTATCATTCAATTCTTATCTATTCCCTTTAGTAAGGAGTAGTAGCGAGTGAACCTTCAATTCGGACTAATGTGTCATATCTGGTGGTTTGTTAAACGAGTAGGATCAAGTGGTGTGTCATATACATTCAATAGCTACCCGGACTTTACTAGCTTTTTTTCTTTGTTTCTTTTCGATTCACTTCGTTATGGTGCCTCTCCGTGTGTCCGACTTCAGAGACGCATCAACTTCACTAGTATCAGAGTATGATTCCACGAGAGAGTTTGTTTTACTCTATTTTTCATTGCAAAAACAAAGAAAGTTTATGTTGGTGTGACAATAAGAGTGGTTTTATTATTACTCTGTTTTTCATTGCAAAACAAAGAAAGTTTGTTTCTATCTTATTTGGGTGACTATTAGGTATTAAAGCTTTTAGCAAGTTATTAATTCATTTGAGAAGTATTGTATCATGTTTGATTCAAGTGTTCAGGGTGTTATTAGTAACCAAAGCAGTGGTGCCCAACCTACTCATAGTCTTAATGGTAGTAACACTACAAGGTTAGTTGATGAAAAGCTTAATAGACTCACAAACCTTGTTAAGAGTCTAGTCACCGCAATGCAAGTTAACAGACAACAACCTAAAGGTGTATAACAACAAAAGCCACAGGAAGACACCCCTAAGAGCCGCTATGGCCAAGGCAATCAAACCAATCGCCCAATTCGACTACCACAAGCTAGAAGAGTAGCAAACCAAGCTACTAAATGAAGATTAGAGTTAGAGGAGATTGCAGAGGATGATGAGCAGTTAGATGTTGAAGAATTTGGTGAAGAAGAGGAAGTTGATTATTACCAAATACAAAGACAAGGATGCCAAGTCCCTCAAGGGTTAGACAATGTCAAGGTATAAATTCTGCCCTTCAATGGGAATGGAGATGCCAATGAATACTTGGAATAGGAAGAAAAGGTCGAGAAGGTGTTTAACTGTTATGGGTATACGGATATTGTCAAGGTTCGACTTACTACACTAGAATTTATTGAGTATGCAACAATGTGGTAGAAAAATTTGAATGCAATATGAGTAAGGGATTGAAGATGACGTATCAGAACTTGGGATGAAATGAAAATGTTGTTGAGGAGTAAATTTATGCCCGAAACGTACCTACAGGATACGTTTGCTAAGTTGCAAGAGCTTCACCAAAGAAGCCAATCTGTCAATGACTATGTCAAAGAACTCCAGATGCTTATGATTAAAGCCAACGTAGAAGAACCAGAGGCCCATACAGTATCAAGGTTCATTTCTGGGCTCAAGTATGAGATTTGCAATATCGTAGAAGTACAGATATTTTATACCTTAGACAAGGTGATCAAGATTGCATAGAGAGTCGAGAAATAAAGGAGAAATGTTTCGAGTCGACCTGGGCCGACATTCTCCTAAGCCTTAGTATCACACCGACTTATTCAAGTTAAGCTAAAGAAGCCATATCAAGTTGAGGATAAGAGTGACAAACTCGATGATGGCTGGGCTAGCCAGCAGGGCTGAACCGGTCAGCCGAGCCAATCTAAGGTTAGGTTGACCCCGAGAACATATGAGAAGGGACAAACCTCCAAACAAAAGAATAGTGAGGTGAAATGCTTCAAGTGCTTAGGCTTTAGACACATGGCTACTAAGTGTTTGAGCCAATGCATCATGGTGCTCCAAAGAGATGTATTGAATAGCACTGACGAGAGTGAGCTGAGGAAAAGGATGTTGGGAAGCTCGAGTTTACAAAGGAGAAGGAGACCTATGTCTATGCCAACCAAGGAAAAGTGATGGCCTTAGTCTTAAGACAAGTCTTGAGTATCTTGCCAAACTCTAAAGAGGACTAGAAGGACAATATATTTCATACCAAGTGTACCATCGGAGGCCCATTATGCTCGATCATAGTAGACAAAGGAAGTTGTACAAATGTTGTTACACAATCCTTTATGTAGAGGTTAAGTCTACCGACTTGAAAGCATCCCCGACCTTACAAGCTACATTAGCTTCATGATAAGGGTGCTTTACATGTGACTGAACAAGTAACCGTACCGTTTAGTATTGGAAATGTATACAGGGATGAAATAGTGTGCAATGTTATCCCCATGGGGGCTTTACACCTATTGCTTGGACGACCATGATTGTTCGATCAACATATTACACACGACGAGTATAAGAACACCTATGCCTTTGTTAAAGATGGAAGGAGAATAATGTTACAACCCTTAACCCCATCCTAAGTAAATAAAACCCATAATCATCTCATTCAAGCTAGCAAGAAAAAGGCCTTAGTAATGAGCTGTAGGAAGCTCCGATTAAACCTTAATAAGTACTACCTTAGCCTTTCAAATTTGAATTTACTTTTAAAATTACCTAAAAAAAACAATAATTCTAATTTAATGAGTAAACAAATGAATAACTTTTACATGCTAAAAATAAAAATAAAAAACTTAATTTTATTTATTTACAAAAGTAAAAAGAAGTTTTTCATATTTTAAGTCGTCATATAATTTGCATACAGATACCTACGTACTCACTAATTGAGATAAGACTTCCATAATTCATTCAATAAAAACTTTAATTTGTGCGTTCATTTTGAAAAATTGGCCCAATTTAAGTTATTTAACCATTTGATTTTACTTAAGAAAAACATCTAGAAGAGTCCTAATTTTTAACCGTTTCTTGAAAAATTCTAAAGATACATTAATTTAGAAAAGGGTTTGTTTATTTTCATTTATTTAGAAAAAGAGGTTTTTCTAACTGAAGAAATATCTTTTATTATATTCTTTTATTTTATTATTCTTAATTTTTTATATTTTTTATATCGAAGTAGAAAAAAATAAAAATGAAAATGAAAATTAAATTAAAATTAAAGATAATGAAGCTTTCCTATGTTTCTTCTTCTTTTTTTTTTTTTCCTTACAATAGAGTGAAATATTTTTAAAAAAAGTAAAAAGAAATAAGAAAAAAATACAATGAAATGAAAAATACAAAACAAAACAAAGAGAAATAAGCATCGAACTAGGCATTGGTTGGAGAGAGGGATTGAAAGCAAGTTACGATTGGGTATTTGGGTCGGAGCAAACGGACGGGTTGGGTCATGTAGGTTGGTGATGTGCAATAGCAAAGGGACACGTTTCAAGCAGCTCCGACGACCAAAATGAGCAGAGAAGGCCATTTTCATGTGATTCAAATTAGGGAATGAGGGTATAAGGACGATGTCACCTTGTTTGTTGGTGGTTTAGGTGGTCGTTAGAGAGTGGTAACGGTGGTGGTTGATAGTTGACAAGCATGATGGTGGTTGGGCATGAAGAAAGTTGGGATCCTAGGCTATTTAGGACACCATGAACTTAACAGTGATGTTGAATTTGAACGAAGAGGTATAAAGAGTAGTGTTTAAGCTAAGGCCAATGGTGGTCGAACCCTAAGTGTCGACTAAAGGAGCTTAGAGGCATGGTAGCTGACAAAGGAGGTAGCAATGGAGAGCTTAGTGCTTAGGGGTTTCAGATGTGGAGTCAATTATACTTGAATTACTTTGAGCCTGACAACATCCTAGAGAGAGAGAGAGAAAGAGAGATCATAGGTTGAGAGAGAGAGGTTTGAGTACGAATTCAAATGAAAGTTAATGGTGAGCAATGATTGTTGCTACTAGAAATGAAAGTTAAAGCTCCTATTTATACTAAACCGAGCTTAAACAAACTTGGAATGGGTGTTAATGGCTGAATTGATCCTTACATGAAAACTCAGTGAATTCTTAAAATTTAGGTGAAAAAGCTTAAATTTTGTGATTTTGCATGCTAGAAACATGCCATTATCACCTCTAAGAGTAAACCGAAGCTTTGATTCTTGCCTTATTTTCTCATATTTGGAAGAAATTACAAGAGCCAAAATCTTAGACATTAAGTTTTTCCTAATTTCAAGCTTTGATTTAGAAGCTCAAATGAATGAATATCGACATGTTTTTTGGTCCCAATTCAAAGTAGGCTGAGCTTAGAACATAGATACAACATTTACTCATATGTATGGGTATGGAAATCTTGTGCAAGATTGTCACAAAGTGGTGGGTATGGGTAAGAAAGAGAAGGAAAATAAGGGAAAGAGAAGTCCCAATGAAGGTCTGCCACATGTCAAGGCCAACACATAGGCCATTCCTCCTTCGATACGTAGATAGGGGCAAAGCAAAAAGAAAAATGCGATTAAGTGCATGTACTAGAAATTGAACCTATAACCTCTCTCTCATATGCAATGCTAAGTCCAAGTGTTAAACTAGATGGGCTGTTAGCCCGTGCCATGTCTTCTTATGCAAGCAAAATGTATTTAATTCTTTGAAAATGTCCTAAGCTAAATTAAAATACTAAACCAATCCTAAAATCAACCCAAAAAGTACCCTAAGCTTTTCATTATCTCCTAAAAGTTCATTTATTCTATTTTTCAACTTTATAATTTTTTTGGTGATTTTCCCAAAATTTCTTTTTTCTTTTGTACTTTTCTAAATTTTCTAATTTTTTTATAACCCTTTTTCCATATTCTAAAAATTTCTAAAACTATAAAGAGCAAAAATAAGTTGTCTACAACTGCCTCTTCTTTGTTCTGAAGTTTAAGTGAAATTTTACCATAATGACAAAAGGAGACACCATTTTTTCTATGAGAATGAATTTGCCTTAAGTAATGCTATAACTAACCAGCTAGCTTGCCTAGGTCCGATTTATTGGGGATTTGTTGAAAGAAGTAAGGTGGTGTTATATGAGCCGATTGAGACATTATAGTGAGTTTTAAAAGGGTCTAACACCCTAAGAGTTGCTAAAACCTTAAAAGATACTAAAAAGAGAGTAGCACCCTTATAGGCTAGCAAGAACCCTATATGATACTAAAAAGAAGGTAGCACCCTTGTGGGCTAGCAAGAACCTTAAACGATACTGGAAGGAAGGTAGCACCTTATGAGCTGGCAAAAACCCTAAAAGATACTGACAGGAGGTTAGTGCCCTTATGGGCTAGCAAAAACACTAAAAGACTATGGTCATGCTTCTCTAAGTTGACTAACCTAGCTAAAACGCTAAATAAAAACTTAGTCATGCTTCTCTAAGTTGACTAACCTAGGTGAACGCGTAAAGCGCTCCTCGAGCTAACTAAGACCCTAAATGAAAACCTAGTTGTGCTCCTCTGAGCTAACTAACCTAGGTGAATGGGTAAAGTGTTCCTTGAGCTAACTAAGACCTTAAATGACAAATTGAAACCTAGTCATGCCCCTTTGAGCTAACTAACCTAAGCAAGAGCATCACTAAAAGACTAGTAGCCCTAAATGAGAAATCGATTTGAAACATGATTGTACTCCATTAAGTTGACTAACCTAGGCAAGCAAAAGCACTCCTCGAGCTTGCTAAATCTTGAAAGGCTGGTTGGATGTTAGGAGAGATTGGTGAATGGGAAGTGCCCTACAGGCTTGCTAAAACCTTAGGAGAGATTGATGAAGGGAAGTGCCCTGTAAGCTTACTAAAACTTTAAGAGAAACCGATGAAGGGAAGTTCCCTAACGACTTACTTAGACCCTAAGGACAGGACAATAATTTATGAACTAGCTAAAGAAATGGAAAACGGGATTGCGATCTATGAGCTGGCTAAGACCTAAGGAGAACATGATGAAAGGGAAGTGCCCTACGAGTTGGCTAAACCCTAAGAAAAGGTCATGAGTTGGATTAGTGCTTTATGAGCTAGCTAGAGCCTTAAAGGAAATGTGAGATAGGACAACACTCTTTGAGTTAGCTAGAACACTAAAAGAGATGTAAGATAAGATAGCACTCCTTAAGCTGACTAGAACAAAAAAGGAATGTGAAATGGGACAACACTTCTTGACCTAGCTAGAACCTTAAAGAGAATGACAAAGGGTAAGTACTTAATGGGCTTGCTAAAACCCTAAGAGAACTTGGTAGAGGGAAATGCCCTACGAGTTAGCTAAAGACTCTATATGGCAATTGATGAAGCAAAACTAAAGGATGTAACCAATTTGAAAAACCTCTTGACTTGAGAAATTTACAAATGAAGAATTTGGTGAAGACCATTTATGACAGAAAAAAAAAAAAAAGGTATTAAGGATATGGTCCCTTGATTTAAAAAAGAGTTATAAACATCAATCATGAGGAAAACTATATTAAGGAGAATGACTTAGACTATTATATTTGACTTAAAATGTATGACCATGTTGAAAGGAAGTAGGTGACATTAATTGAAAGCTTGGCTACTCGAGCCAACATGAATTCAAAAATGGATGGAAGAAACTTGCAACAAGCCTTTACTTTCTCTCCTTTTTTTTTTTCCCCTTTTCTTTTGTCTCCCTTTTTTTGTCTCTTCTTTTTTTTTTTTTTTTTTGGAAAGTTTGCTAAGGAGTATAAATTCTTATTTAAAAAGCAAGAGTTATAACCATTCCCTTCTTTGATAAACATGTAGATTATTTCATACTCTTCTCAGTCTTTGAAATTATTTCTTGACCCCAATACCATCAAGGTTAATCTGGTGGTATGCTAACCTTCTTGGTAGGGCCTTATTTCTTAAGAAAACTATAACTCATGATTAGTCTAGTCGAAGAGGACTTCCTTATACATTTTCAATTTAAATTTTCTCTTGACTACTATTCCAAAAATTAAGGTCCAATTTATAACTAACACGCCTTGATTAAGTCAAGAACTGTTAGGAAAAACTAGAAGTACGCTTACCTCAGTTTCAAAAATAATTTTTATTAAAAATAAATTATCCTTTAAGATTAAAAGAGCTTGAATCGAGTGTAGGGGGAGGCCTTGTGTGATTCAGGTTGGGTAAGAAGTTTTTTTACTTATGATTTCAAAGTATGATTCAGAGTGGATATGGAGGTTTTGTGTTTTGGGGCTTAGAATGTGGTTTAGAATGGGCATAAGGGCTTGTGTATGTTTAGGCTTTGATTCTGAGCCTTTTGACTTGGGTTTTGCTACCCTTACTACGACGTGATATATCTTTTGGGACTTTTCTCTTACATTCAAGCCCAATTTTCAAGTCTTTCTCTATCTTTTTTTTTTTTTAATTTTTCTTCTCTTCTTTCTTCTTTTCTCTCTTTTTTTATTCCTTTATATTATTTTTCCCCATTATTTGTTACTCTTCTCTCTTTTCTTTGGCCCCAAAAGTAATTATCTCTATTGTTGAGTCTTTGTCTTTAGAGATTCAAGACCCTAAATTCAAGGATTTCGAGTATAAAGTATGTATAAGCTTAAGATGTTTGAAAGAAAAAAAAAAAACAATGGCCCTTTCTCATTTTAAAGAAAATAACTTATCAGAAATAAAAATTGTCTTTAAATTAATGTTACTGAAGCAAACACAAACTAATTTTCATCCTTTTCTATTAATGTGATGACTCTAACGTCCAAATTACCTGATTATGAGGTAGTTCTTAATAAGGTTAAATTTTGAAAACACTCCTTGATTAGCTCAACGAGATTGGTAAAGGATAATTGTGTTTAGGATTTAAAAATGAAAGCCTAATTTCGTTTTGATTTGCATATCAAATTCAAAATGGACCTTCTTTAAGGAATGAGTCCAAAATATCATCACAATGATATCACTCAACTTTCTAAGCAATTAAGGGTCAATATAGGGGATATGGTTTACCTTTTTCCATTCTAAACTTTTTTAAATGTTAGTTACTATGTCATTGTGTAGGAGTCCATAATGATTTTCCCTAAGGTGGAAATTGACTTTATGCCCTAGTTTCTCAAAATATGCCCTAGTGAGAAATGATATTGTTCATTCGATTTGAGTTTGAAATTGAGGTTGTATTTAACTTCATATTTTGACTTGGTTTATAGTTAAGCTTGTTTTTGTTTTTGTTTTTGTTTTTTTTTAATGGACCAGGGGTTTTGAGTTAGTTGCCTTGATGGCCTAGGTTTGTGTTTAGGTCGGCTACTTTAATGGGCTGAGGTTTATAATTGGGTTGACTGCCTTAACGAGCTAAAATTTTGTGTTTAGATTGGCTACCTTAACTAGTCAAGGGTCAATGTTCAAGTTAGCTACCTTAACAGGTTAAGGATTCGTATTTAGGTTAAACTCATAAGAATTTGTAACTATTAGCAAATTTTTTTTCCTTTTTCTTTTCTTTTTTTTTTATGAGAGAGAAAAATAGGGCTTTTATTTTTCAAAAACCAAATGATCTAAATATGAGGTAGTGATTTTCGGAGTTCTATTTATAAGCTTATGAAATTTATTTACATTTCCTTGAGGGAGAGAGAATAATGGTTAGATGAATTCTATTAAAGAACTATTTATAACAAAGGGAATACTAAAAAATGAAGGATGATAAGCTAAAGGGAACTTTTAATATTTTGAAAAATTGGAGTACAAAAAAATAAAGATAAAGAGCCTAACATTTATTCTAAATTATTATTCAATGAAACTTGACATTTATTCCAAACCCCTTAGCTATAATCTGAAAAACCCTAATCTAACTCTTGCAAGCAAGCTTTAAGGTCTTCTAACATTGCATAGGTTTCTCTAAGAACTTGTTCGAGAAGGGCTTTTAAGGCCCAATTGTAAGCTTTAGAACATTTGAGCTTCTCTCTTAAATAGGCAATTAGCAACTATTTGTGAATCTTAAGGAGGTCCTATAGCCTATCAATTCTCTAATTGTTCACTTGATCACCTACCATTATCTTTAGGCCTAAACATTTCATGGATAAGGATCATTTATCAATGAAACAAAAGAATGTACATGGAAACATGCATATGTTATCTACATTAGGTTAATACATCATTCTTTAAGTTGTAACCCTATTGTTGAAAAAAAATGCTTACGTTTCTAAAACACTTTGATATTAGTAGGATTGCAATTTTTAGGAATAGTGCATTAACTTAAGGTTTAAGGGAAGTATATGTAATTAGGGTAGGTTCTAAAGGTCCTTAAGCTCTGTGACCTTACATGTTTCTAAGAAAAGAGTTCATTGGTCACATCGAAGCTTAAGTAAATGGCTTGGTCAACCCGAAGAGATGATTACACCACAACACTCGGAGCCTATATAATGGCCCTAGTCCTAAGGTCTAAAGACAGCTTGGGTCTAACTATATCTATCCTGCATCTTTGATGTAATAAAACCCTCAATATCCTAGGTATGTTGCATGCAAAAGTGGAATGTCACAACTAAAATAAAGAATATTTACAAGAAAATAATCATAAAAAATAATATGGGTATTTTGAAAGAAAAATTTAATTTTAAAAGGTTTAGGTAGCTTACCGTTTTGACGTCTTCAGTGGAGTCGCTAAGCTATCAAGCTTGAATTTTTTAGTTTTCATTTATATTCCTTAATTCAATTTATATTTAACTCTATACCTATTCGATATAAACCCTCAACTAGGGATTAAGAAAAACTTGATTTTCTTTTAAATTAAAAAAAAAAAATTGGAATTGCCACCCGATCAGAGTCAAGAAAAGTGTTAAATTATAGCTAATGAGTAAATTATTCATAACTTAGCCATTTGTCTACAAAAAAAAAAAAAAACCAACTTTAAAAACAGTTTTTGAAAAACCAGAGTTTTAGATTTGGGGGTTAACCTATTAAACCTTAACGAGTACCATCTTAACTTTTCAAATTTGAATTTTCTTTCAAAATTACCCAAAAGAATAATAACAATAATTATAATTTAACGAGTAAACAAATGAATAACATTTATATGCTAAAAAATAAATAAATAACTTAAGTTTATTTATTTACAAAAGTAAAAATAATTTTTTTATATTTTAAATCGCCCCATAATTTGCATATAAGTACCTATATACTTGTTAATTAGGATCAGATTTCCATAGTTTATTAAATAATAACTTTAATTTGTGGGTTCATTTTGAAAAATTAGCCGAATTCAAGTTATTTAACCATTTGATTTTATTTAAGAAAAACATCTAAAATAAAGGGTCGTAGTTTTTAATCATTTCTTGAAAAATTCTAAAGAAACTCTAATTTTGAAATTTATTTTTTATTATTTGGAAAAAAGGTTTTTCTAAGTGACAAAATATGTTTTGTCATTTATTATTTTTTATTATCTTTATTTTATTTTATTTTTATATTTTTTTGGTTGAAGCATAAAAAATAAAATTAAAATTAAAATTAAAGATAATAAAGCTTTATTATGTTTCTTTTTTTTTTTTCCTTTTTCTATTTTTTTATTCCTAATTTTTTATTTTTTCTTTCAATAGAGTGAAATATTTAAATAATGAAAAGAAATAAGAAAAAAAAATACAATGAAATGAAAAATACAAAACAAAACAAAGAGAAATGGGGGTTAGACTAGACGTGAGTCGGAGAGAGGGATCTATAGTGGGTCACAATCGAGTATCTGGGTTGGATCAAACGGACAGTTCGAATCGTATGGGTTAGTGATGAGCAGTGGCTAGGGGACATGTTTTGAGCAACTTTGATGGCTAAAATGAGTAAGGAAGGTCATTTTCATGTGATTCAGATTAGGGAATGGGGGTATAAGGACGCTACCGCCTTGTTTATTAGTGGTTTAAGTGATCATCAGAGAGTGGTCATGGTGATGGTTGATAGTTGACAAGCATGATGGTAGCTAGGTACGAAGAAAGTTAGGAATTAAACCTACAACCTCTCTCTTATATGCAATGCTAAGTCCAAATATTAATTCAAATGGGCTGTTAGCCCATGCCCTATCCTTTTATGCAAGCAAAATGTATATAATGCTTTGAAAATGGCCTAAGCCAAATGAAAATACTAAACCAATCCTAAAATCAACCCAAAAAGTACCCTAAGACTTTTCATTATCTCTTAAAAGTTCATTTATTCTATATTTTTTAACTTTCCATTTTTTGGTGATTTTCTTGAAATTTCTTTTTTTTTTCCATTTTTCTAAATTTTCTTTTTTTTTTTTGTACTTTTCCAAATTTTCTATTTTTTACTATTTTTCTAAATTTTCCAATTTTTTGTAATTTTTTATTTTATATATGTTTATATATATATTTTAGAATTAGGACCCTTTTTCCCTATTTTAAAAATTTCTAAAACTATAGAAGGCAAAAATGAGGTTTCTATAAAAGGATAATAAAATATTTATTAAGCACCTGTCTAATAACAGCATCAAGTACAAACTCGAGCTTTTAAAGCTTAACGTAATCCTTATTGAGCTAAGCTAGATGGACCTAATAAAGGAGTAACTAAAGTACAGCATGGTACCATTTGATAAGAAGGAGGCTTAGAAATTGAGGTATTACACCACTAACTATACCCTAGTTCATGGTATCCTCAAATGAAGAGGGGTTAGCATCCTCGCTCTTATGATGCCTCCACCCTAAGGAAAGCCTCCAAGTGATGGAAGAGTTACATGCTGGTGTCTGTAGCAACCATATCCAGTCCCAAGCCCTTTACATTCGAGTTCTTCAACTCAGATTTTATTAGCCAACAATGAGGTAAGATGCAAAGATTGTTGCTTAGTATTACCTACAATACAAAAGCATGCATCGGTCACATACGCCCTCAACACTAGTCTCCAACTACTAATTAACCCCTAACCTTTTGTTTAATAGAGCATTGACATCTGAGGTGCCTTCCCCAAGGCTTAAGAAGAACGAAAGTTTATAATTGTGGTTATCGACTACTTCACTAAGTGAGTTGAGGTTAAAACTATAGTTAAGATCATAGAGAGAAGCATGAAGTTATTTGTCCACAACAACATCCTCTATAGACTTAAGGTCCCATATGTGCTTATTATAGATAACAGACGTTAATTCAACAACCTAAAGTTTAAGGAATGTTGTGCTAAACACTACATCAATGCCTACTTCACCTTGGTTGCATACCCATAGACCAATGGCCAAGCCAAAGCAATCAATAAGATCATCTTGGAAAGCATCAAGAAGAAGGTAAACCAAGCATAGGGTAAATGGGCAAACAAGCTCTTGAACATCTTATAAGAGTAACAAACTACATACCGGACATCAAATAATGAAACTCCTTTTTGCCTAACCTTTAGCTTGGAAGCCATCTTACCAATAGAGTTGGAACTCCCTAATATTAGAACCTAGTCCTTTGATGCACTCGTAAACAAGTCCATCTTAATGGCTAGTATGGATACCATAGAAGAAGTGTGAGACTTTACAGTTACCCAGATAGCTGCTTATTAGCATAAGGCAACTCAATATTACCACATTACAAGGAATTCAAAGTAGGAGACCTGGTTTATAGAAGACTAAAAGCTACAAGTTCTCATGAAGGCCAAGGGAAGCTAACTCCTAATTGGGAAGACTCAATTAGGGTCAAAGAGAACTTAGGGAATGGAGTGTACTGACTAGAGAGTACCAACTAAAGAGGCTCAACGGTGAACTCATACCTCAAATGTAGAATGATAACAACCTTGGATTATATTTTGAGTAGATTTATGTATCTCATCTTCTTATACTCTTCAAAAATTAATAAAAGAATTATTGCTCTCCAAGATTCTATCTCCTTTTTACTTAAGTGTTGAAATTTGTTTTCATTCTTATAGTCCCATCGCACAATAGGTAAACGAACATAGCACTAGTTAAATCCTTAAAAGGAATCTTGACCACCATGCTTTTTCAAGCTAGGGTAAGTCAGAATACTACCAACTTGACCCCCTTAAGTAACCTTAATAGTAGGGAAAAGTTCCCCTTTGCAATTGAGGAACTTCCATACGCATCAATTATAGCACCACCAACTTAGCTTACTAAACGATCTAAGTTGCTAATAGCTGAATAGACCACTTAGAAGAGTAACCCTAATTCTTCCCCAGGTAAAATGACCTTAGCTACTCACAGCTAAGTTATCCCATTAGGAGAGTAACCCCAACTCATCCTTAAGTAAAGTAACCCTAGCTACTTACAGCTAAAAGTTTCTCTTAGAAGGGTAACCTTAAGTCTTCCTCAAAATCCCTTAAATACCACAAAGCATATGTGAAAATGTGTGACAAAAAATATATAATAGGTGTCAAGCCTAGTTTTTTTACCTCTCGGTTTTTGTAAATTAGGTTTTTTTAAACCAATCAGTATTAAACCCTACATGTTTAATATTGACCCTTGGCTAAGGTTTAAAGAAAATAGATTTTTTTTTATATTAAAAATTTTTTTGAAGTCGCCACCCGACTGAAATCAAGAAAAAGAGTTAAATTATAACCAATTGTGTAGATTGGTTATAACTTAGCTATTGGTCTATCGATTAAACCAATTTTATAAAAAAACGATTCTAGAAACTAAATATCTAAATCGAGGGGTTAGGAATTTGAAACCCTTATGAGTATTACTAACTTTCCAAATTTAACCTTAACCTTAAAATTCACCTTTCAAATTAAAAAAAAAAATAGAACTCAATTATCTACCTAAATTGGATAACTTGAATAATCTAGAGAAAAACATAAATTAGGTTTTTATATTTTTTATCATCACCCCATAGGTACCTATGTACTCGCTATTTGGGATCAAACATACATAATTCTTTTTTGTAAAACTTTAACAGGTTGATTTAATTTTAATATTTGAAAAGAGATCAGCTTTACGTTTTTATCCTATTCAACTCATTTAAGGAAATTTTTCTAAAAAAAAAAGAAAGACCTAATTAGGGTTTTATTTTTGAAAAATCTAAAAATAGTTCTAATTTGTAAAAGGTTCATTTATTTATTTTTTAATTTTTGAAAACTTGATTTTTCCAAGTGTTAAGAAAAAATTTTATTCATCTCCTTATTTACTTATATTTATTTTTATTATTTTTTTACATTATTTTATTTTTATTTTAGTTTATCTATTAAACTAAAAATAAAATAATAAATAAAGTACTTTCTCTTTTCTTTCTTTTTCTTTTTTCTCTTTTTTTCTTTTTTTATTTGATTTTATTACATTTACATCAAAAAAATAAGCAAATAAATAAGTAAATAAAATAAAATATAAAAAAATGAAAAAACCTAATCCAAAGAGAATTGAACCAGGAAGGGGACTTAGATGTATAGGTTGGTTTGGTATGAAGTCAGATTCGGGTCAACGGGTCGAGTGGTCAGGTTAGAGGTTGGATTGGGTCAGGCTCTAATATCTTCAACAGCAGTGTTGGTAGAGGGTGGTTTAAGGCGATTCAAATTGAATTTTTCATGGGTAAGGACGAATTTGTATATTTTGGATTGGAGATAGTGGGGGTAGAGAGGATGTCGTGACTTAAGTTAGTTGTTTGGGTGGTACTGCAAAGTAGAGTGTGGCGGTGGTGGTAGGCCGCATGCAGTAGAGGTTGCTGAGTGTTAGGGAATGGTATGGCTTAGGCCTTTAGGTAGTAGTGAAGTCAATTGTATGATTGGTTTGGCATAAAAGTGATTGGATGAGGCAGTTTGGAGTAGAGAAGGAGTGGTGGTTAGGGTTTTGAGGGTTAGTGGTATACAACGCAATTAAGGGTTATGGCGGAGGACGGGATGAGTTGGGTTCAAAAGCTCGTGAGGTGGGGGAGCTAGCTAGGGTAGTGGTTCTCTCTAAGGATAGCTAGAGAGAAGAAGTCAAAGAGAGAGAGAGAAGGTTTGGTAGAGAGAGTGAACAAGAAAAGAGAGAGAGAGCTTATAAGTAAGAGTTATATGTGATTGTGTATGTTCCAATGAACTCCCCAATACCCCTTTTATACACGAAAATGCCCCAGTAATTAAGGAAAGTAAAAAATTGAAGCAAATGAAAAATTTCGAAATTTTTTTTTTTCAATTTTAGATCTTGATTTGAATGTTCATTTGACTGAATCTGGACTTATTCTTAACATTAATCTACAGTGGGCCATGTAGAGGATGAAATTGCACCATTAATTGGTGTATTTAAGTAAGGAAAACATGTGAAATCTAGGGCTAAAGTGAAGGGATCAGGTTTGTTCTTAGGTGGGAAAGAAGAGGAAACCAAGGGAAAGGGAAAGAAAGAGAAGGGGAAGAGAGAGAAAATGTTGACGTAGCGCCGACGTAGTGCTATGTCAACCGTGCTGAACAACCAAATGTTGCCACGTGTTGACGTAGCATGCTACATCAGTATGCGTCCAACCTAATACTGTTACGTGTTAGGATATGTAGCACAATGAGATCTTAATACGTGGTAGTTCTTAATTATTTGAAAAAAATAAAAAACTTTTATATGTTCTTACCAAGATTCAAACTCCTAACCTCATGCTTAAACCCAATATCAAGTCTATGTGTTTATCTGTTAAGTCGTTGGCTTGTACCTTATCCATATGTGCAATTAAATTACACATATGGACCAAGTCAGCTTAAGCTAGATTCAAATTTAAGTCTAAGCCCAACAATCTTACTTCTAAACTTATTTAAAAAATATATATATATCCCATTAAATTGTTATTTTCTAAATTCCCTAAAATCTTCTATTTTTTCTATTTTTTTGTAACTTTTCAATTTTCTAAAATTCTTCTATTTTCTACTTTTTCCTATTTTTCTATTTTTTTGCATTTTTCTAATTTCTTATTTTTTTTCCTAAATTTCTTATTTTTTTTATTTTCTTTAATTTTCTATTTGTTGGTGTTTTTCCTAATTTAGGACTCTTTAAGAAAATCAAAATAAAATAAAATAAAGGGGGTAAAAATTAAGTATCTACAATAGGTAAAAGACAACAAATGAAAGGAAAAGAGAGAGAGAGAGAGAGAGAGAGAGAGATTAGTTTCCATTTCATTGCAAATCAAAATACATGTAATAGGTTGGCATACCACCTTAAACAAAAAGAAATTTACAATATTCTATTATATAAGGAAAAGAAAAGAAGGAAAAAAGAAATGTCGACATACCCTTCACTTCGGATCGGTCTACTCTAATATATCTAAGAAGTCTAGGGGATGCACTCACTAGGTAGATACAAGGAAGTTGACTATGAAGAGGCCATAGGAGGAAGAAGAGGAAGATTTTTGCTTTGTTTTTTTCCCTTAGTTGCTAAAGGTGTGGACAAATCCTAAACTTTGACCTAACCCTTGCTTGGAGCTAGACCTCTTAGGGCTTCTTCAAATGGAGGAGGAGGTGGAACATCTTCCTAGACAATAGTCGCTAGTAGGTCAATAGGTACTTCTTTGGCTCAAGTAGCAAATCTCTTCTCCTAGTTGGTGGGGCCATTGAGAAAGTCTAAAAACTTCAAGTCTAAGCCCTCATGAACCTTCTACATCGTTTCTTTGATGGCTTAACTCACCTCAATGGCAATGTCTTCACACTCGTTACACCACTATTCTATCTTAAAGAATTCCTTGTGGAATTTTTTCTCGACGAAAGGGTAGATGACGTCCCTAATCTCCAGAGTAGTGACATATTCCTTCATGTCACCAATCTCTTTCTTTAGCTCCTTTACCTTCCTTTTTACCTCCCCTTTCTGCTTAGCCAAGCTCATGGATAGGTCCTTTACATTAATGTGCTCTTACTCCTTATGTGTCAAGTCGGTCATCAACTTGGCTGCCTCAACAATGAGCTCCCTATTGCAAGAGTTGATTTAAATGATGGTCTTCTTTTCTACCTCTAGCTACATTTGGAGCTCGACATTTTCAACAACGGCCTTTCGATAACCCTCTTCCATCTCCTTGCAAAGCCTCTCCAACTTGGTATCAACTTCCTTTGCTTGTTCCAATAAAAGAGCACACTTGTTAGCTTTTTCATAATAATGGAACTCTAAATCCTTGTAGCGTTCTTTCTCCTCTCAAAGCTCCTCTTTAGCCTACTTTACCTTCTTAACACCAATCTCAAAGTGTTAAAAGAACTTCAACATGATGTATAAACCCCTAAAAATTTTGATATTTCTTAATCGCTAGGATATAATTTAGATATATATTTAAAATAGGATAAAATCGCTAAGAGAGATTTGAGAGATATAGTTTAAACTACTTATAAACTTCATAAGTATTAACACTTGTAATCTTAAAATAGGATTTCTAAAAATTAAAGATTTTAGTAAATATTAAAACCTAAAAGTTTGTCATATCTTATTTAAACCTACCATAACCATGCAAAATTATCTAAGATAAGGACAAAGACTAACCAAATAATTGAAAATAGAATGGATGGATGCATGGTGCAAGATAACGTGAAGTTAAGACCAAGAAGAAGCCATCCATTTATCATCTAAGTGTTACTTTCATGCCATTACATCACTTACCTACTAACTTATCTATACATGTAAGAATAAAAGTGACCTAAAGAAGAAATCCAATCAAAGAAGAGTTTTGTTTCCTTAAGTAATTTACCACCTTATTATTGTCCCATAGTTATCTAAAGAGGGGACAAGATCTTACTAAGAATACCACTTGAATTTATTTTAGAAGCTCCTTGGATAAATAAATAATAGAGAGTCATTGTTGGTCAACATTAGTCAATAATGATGGCTAAGACCAAGACTAGTGGAAAATGATATTTTAATGACCAAAGACCCATCATATGACCACTTTAATCTTAAATTAACTAGACTGGTTAACTAACAACTAAGTATTTAGGTCAATATCATATATAAATCCTAAAGAATTAAGTACCCTGAAATCATATCTCAACATTTCTTCCAACATATAATGAACAAATGATAAAACAAGTAGAAGAGCCCTAATTACCACAAGTGGCATGAGGCATGGAAGAAGAGAATTCCAATTTGCCTTCCATATGTCATTTTCATCCAACTCATCGAACTCCATTATTGTCTTATAAAGTTATACATATGACTAAGCATGAAAAGGACATGAGAAAGACATGTGATAAAATAATCTTTATCCTTAAGAGTTTAATTCTTTTAAGCAACTTCCAACTAACATTCAATTAATATCCTAACTTTTATAAATAGGGAGACTTTACTACTTTTGAGACCATACCTTGTCCATATAATCCACTATGTCTATCTCTTTCATTTTGTCTTCATCCCACAAACCAACCAACATTTCTCTTATATCACCTAACTTCTAATCCCAACAATAAGTATAGTATGTTGTTTTTGAGTTTTCAAAGGCAACTCTCAATTAAAAAGGTAGCAACACTTACCAACAACCTATCTTTGATTTAATAAAGTTCTTTTTTACGTCAAAAGACTCTTCTAAACTCTTATTACCAAAATGTTTTTCAAGATTCCCAAATGAACCAAGAAGTAATTTTAGTAAATCTATTTTATGAAACTTTCAAGTTTTTCCATGATTAATTTCATCTTTACAATTTTCCTCTTAAAATCTTTTTCAAACCAACCAAAAGCTTTTTACTAGCTTCAAACTTATCTTATCAATTATTTTTCAAAACTGAGCATATGATAAGTAAAAGCTTATCTTAGTTAAAGTATGTATTTTTATAGAAAAGAAACCCTAAAAACCAATATCTTTATCAAAATCTCTTTCCTTTGAAAACCTTTTCTAGGTGTAAAAGTCTTTAAAGAATGATAAGATATGTTTTCTACAAAAAGAAACTTCTATCTTTATCAAAATGTTCTTTATTTCATTCTTAGATTCAATTTGTATACCTCTCTAAAATACCAAGACTAGAAGATTATGTTTCTCTTTCAAAATAACTAGATAAGAAACTTAAAGGAATTAAGTAGATAAATCTATGCCTAAATAATGATGTCAAAGTTTCAAGTCTAAATCTTTATAACATATACATATCTTGGAACTATGACTTTAGAAGATATTTGGACATATTTGACACACAAACATACTCTTAACCTCAACTGTTTAGACCATAATGATTGGACCTATTACAAGGACCAAAAACTCAAACATAAGGACTATGAACATGAAATGATAAGGATGATTTAGACATGATACTAATTAACTAAAAGACTTTATAAAGCTATAAGACTATAACCAATAAAGAAATCTTATATGTATATCTAGTATTTACTTCTTATTGTGTTCTTTTAAGTGATTGTGAGTTCAAGCTACGCGAAGACTATTACAACAACTAATAGAAATGGTTAGGTGAGTATCTATGATGAGTATCACTTGCTTGTGTTTGTAGTTAGTAGCACTTTAAATATATCTATCAATTGGCTTTATGTTTGGGGTATTAGGAAAGTGCTTGTGTTTGATTTGTGTGAACTACTTGCAAAAATATTATAAGATATTTTACATAATACAATTGATAATTATGATGTGATGTATTCATATGAAAGTGTTTAATATTTGATTGATCACTTATTAATTAACCTTAAGCATATTGCAACTTTAATGTAAAATGGTCATGCATAACATACTATATAAACCTATTTATGCTACTATTGCCACATAGGGAATGTAAAGGTGAGAATCTTCCCCATCTTTTACAAACTAAGTAACTTTGAGGATGGTCTTGTAGAAGATGGGGTCGTATCCATTTTTTTTTTTTTTTGTTTTAGGTCGCATACATCTAGAGGTCAATTGGGGATCTAATTAATCCTTAGTCATTTGATGGTTAGGGAAGGTATTCATTTCTTAACACTTTATTTGGGCTTTCTTGGGATTGATCAAGAGATCCTTCACTTGTGAATTATTTATATGACCTTTGTAAACATTTCTTTTGGTTCCTTTGGCTAACCAAATATAGTAGATTCTAAGATGAACATTTGTTGGTTCTCTTAGATAATCGAGAGATTAGTTCTTTTGTGAGGTCAAGGAGAATGTTATCCATTTGGTTCTCCTAGGACCAATCAAGGGGCATCTTCTCTTGATCATTATACTAATATAGGTATTGGTTTAGTTAAGAATTGAGATTCTATGGCTATTTATAGTAGCGGTCAATGATGTTATGCCAAGAGACTTTATTCATTAAATTTGGATACTTAGACATTGGTGGAACTACTAATCCTCAACCTAAGGTCAAGGGAGGGAATAAACCCTAGACTATATGCCGGATACCGGTTGGCCATGTGTATTGCCTCATATGCTTGATTGATTGAGTACATATCATATGCATGAAAACTTGCTTATTATGCTTGAAATGTAGTATAACTGGATTTTTTACTGAGCTAGTTGTAGCTTATAACCCTATAGTTCTAGCTTTTTGTATGAACATTACTGGTTGTCTCTAGGAAGGTCTAACCCTTTGATGAGTTATAAGAAGATAGAAGCAGGGTATAGGAGATTGTAAAAGGATTATGAAATTTGTAATTAATATGTTTTTAAGTACTTTATTTATAATGATTTGTAATATTAATTATTAAAAAGACTCCCTAACTCCATAAGTTTTGTACCATCTATTTTATAATACAATGTGAAATTTTATTCTATACCATTAAATCTATGCTACTCTATAATTTGTTCTAGAATTGACATTTTATGTCCTCTTTGGAAGTAATTAATGGGTAAGAAGGCACTAATTGATTACTTCTGATTAGTACATGGTGGTGTGTCACTACTAAACTATCTCACGAGTTGTGATATGAAGCCATTATACTACAAAAGCAATTGTAACAACTGGTGTTAGCCAAGTGCAAAACCAATAGCAAGTTGTAAAAAAAAAGAAAAAGGGTATAGATACTTACCAAACGGGACATAGTATACAAGTGACCTCAGGTGTCCTTAAGGTCCATAAAGTCCTTGAAATGCTTCTTGCTACCCAATTCATTGGAGTGTAAGACCCTAGCATTGCTTGGAAGCTAAGGTCTCAATGGGAGAGGATCACATCTATGGTCACATCCCTAGCTCAAACAGACCATTAAAAGCTTACCTTACGGCCACTTAGCTTTAGCATTGTCATCTCTGACAAGCTCAGTGTCTTAAGAAGTGTAGAACACCTTGAACTCTCAAGGACCTCCCCTATTTAAAGACACTTATTCATTTAGGCTCAAAGGGCTTCCCCCATCTGCTTTTTAGTTTAGAATGGGTAAGCCTTAAAAAGGTCCTTAACATCTCGGAACCTCCCTAGTCTCCATACCTTGTCGATCTCCTGATCCAACTCCACTACAATAGTTACCTTACAGACCCTCTTTTGCAAGTAGTTAGACACCTTTGCCTTGACTACTATCTTTTGCTTCGCTTTAGCCTTAGTAACGTCGACTAAGGCCTTAATAGTTACAGGGCATGAAGACTCCAACTTAGTGGAAAGAGTTGAAGAGACAACGGCAATAGAAGACATTAGCTACCAATAATGCATGAATAGCATATATTTTCTATGGTTATTTTGTGTTATTTTATACTTTAATCAAGTTAATTTTGCGCTTAATTTGTATAATTTTCATTTTCAAGGACTTTAAAAGCACTTTATGAAGTTTTGAAGGATTTTAGTTATTTTTGGAGTAATTTAAAGCAAAAACATTGATTTTGTAATGAAGTAAAGGAAGTTCGAACAAGAATTGAGTAGAAAAAGAGGTCCTAAAAGGACCATAGCGAAGGTCTACAACTGTAGTCCCCATATGTATTCAGTAAGGATAGGTAATTGTAGCCACTAAGCTATTTCATTCAACCTTAGCGATGTAGTTTGGATCTACCTCAACTGAGAGAGATTTCCCCCTTCTCAAGAAGAGCAAGTTATCACCAAAAACTAATGGTTCATTCTAGGTTTTGAAGAGGTCAATTGCAATGCCTACCAAATTAAGCTATTAAAGGACTGGGTAATGTATCATGGCCTTAAGCTTTCTCTAGCATATAGATGGATCATATGGGACTTATTATCCTACTTCTACAATAGTTAAGCAAGCCTAACTTAGGCAATGATGGCCACTAGGGCTTAAATTTGTAAGAAAAGTGAAATAAGATAGAAAGGCAATAGTAAATAAAAGGGATATAAGCAATAGTAAATAAAAGGGATATAGGCAACAATCGTAATTGGGAACAACACGCTTTTATTAACAAGCCAAGGTTACAACCATATGTGCATGAGGGTTTAATGTGTAATAGGATTCCTTCACTTGTGATCTATCAAAGTGGTGAGTAAGAGCTTCATCAAAAAGAATACTCATACCCCAACTTTATGGGCATTTTCAAGCTTGATAGGAGCAAACATTAAAATCCTTAAAATAGTTACACTCTTAAAATGGAAACTATACAAAAATATTAAGGCCTTAACTATAAGTACAAATAGTCCCCATCTATGTTACAATAATGCACAAAAGGATAGGCCTTATAAGTACAAATGTGTTACAAAATAAGGACCCTAACATCATGTCCTAGTTAATTCTATAGATGTCATTAGCAATATGTGTTGGAGCTTATATTTGATGGTAGAGGTCTTCTATTTAGTAAGGTAGACTTTCTCTCAAATATAGGCTTGAGTCCTTCTTCAATCTCCTAACTATTGTCTTCTTCTTCTCGATCTCTTCACTTGATTAGGTACCATATATGCTCTTTGTCAAGCCTGGTTTTTCACCTCCCGAATCTTTTATAAAATGGGCTTTGTTTAAACTGATCAGTACTTAACCCTTACCTGTTTAGTACTGACCCTCAACTAAGGTTTAAAAAAAATTAATTCTTTTGTATTTTGAAAGTATTTTGGAGTCGCCACTCAACTAGAGTCGGAAAAATGAGTTAAGTTATCACCAATTGGGTAGATTAGTTAAAACTTAGCTACCGGTCTATCGATTAAACCATTTTAGAAAACGGTTTTTTTTTAAAAAAAAAAATTAAAGATCTAGATCCGAGGGCTAATTTATTAAAACCTAAATGGGTAGCACTTTTTACTTTCCGAATTTAACTTCGCTTTTCAAATATACTTTTTTTAATTTCTAAAACAGCTAATTATAATACACGCAACTAAATTAATCAATGTACATAAATATCTAAAAATAGAAAAAATAAAACTTTCCATATTTTAAGTTACCCCATACTAACGTATAGGTGTCTATATACTTGCTATTCGGGATCAGACTTTTATAGTTCGTTCACCAAAAATATAGCAAGTTGATTAATTTTAATTTCTAAAAATTTGTCAAGTTTAACATTTTTACTCATTTTGACTTATTTTAAAGAAAATTTCCTAAGGGTCCTAAATTGGTTTATTTTTTAGAAAATCTAAAATATCCTAATTTGGAAAGGATTCATTTTACTTTTATTTATTTGAAAAATATGTTTTTCTAGGTGGTAAAACGTTTTTCTTTATTATATATTTTTTTATTATTATTTTTGTTTTTTTTTTATTTTCTATTTTTTGTTGTTTTTATTATGTATCCTTTTTGTGAAAATGTGAAAATAACTAAATAATTTTTCTTTTTCTTTTCCCTTTTTTTCTTTTCAACTTTTCTTCTTTTCTCTTTTTCCTTTTTCTTTTTCTTTCTTTCTCTCTTTTTTTTAATTATAATAAACTACAAGAATGAAATAAAATAAAATAAAAAAATAAATAAAAACAAAAAGAAAAAAAACAACAATAACAATTATTTAAAAGGGTCGGACCAAGCTACAAGGATTCAGATCGTGTTAACAGCGTAGGTCGAATCCTTTAATTAGATCTCCATGGGTCGAGCCATGCATAACCAGTCAAAAGTGGTGTTTCGGTGGGTTTTCAAAGGGGGTAAAGATGGTTTTGTGTTGAATTTATTAGACTTTGGGGGTTATCTTCGATGCTACCGTATTTGGTGGCCGTCTGGTGGAGGTTGCAATGGAGTGGTGGTGTTAGTGAATGAGAAAGCGAAGGTGTCATGGGACGATAGGTGCGGGCTGAAAGTAAGTGTGTGAGGCTTCAGTTGAGGCAACGGTCATAGTGAAGAGGCAATGATGGCTTAGGTCAATAGAGTGGTGGTGCGGGGTTGCAGCCGAAAGAGGGATGTTGTGTGCATATGTAGGTTACGAGGCTAAGATAGAGATGTTGGTAGGTCTATGTGAGAGGGTAAGGTTCTATGTGCGTAGGTGTAAGTTTGATGGGTGGCCGCGCGAGTGCCTGAAAGTCGAGAGGTGGTGATGAGTAAGTGGTGTAATCAGTGGGTGTCGTGCAATTAAGGGGTATCATGCGGTGTAGAGTAGGTTTTAGGTTAGTGTTTAGTCATGCATATAGGGGGGGTAGTTTGTGTAGCTCGGTGGGTTAGTGTTGGTCGAAAGTGAGGGGTTAGAGAGAAAGAGAGAGACTATGGACAGAGGGAGATGGTAGAGAGAGAGTAAGACGCTGAGAGAGAGGGGTTTAGAGAGAAAGAGACTTATGGACAGAGGGAGATGGTGGAGAGAAAGTGAGACGCTGAAAGAGAGAGAGGCATAGGTTAGAAAGAGAGAAAGACAGGTCAAAGAGAGAGAGAGAATGTAGTGGAGAGAGAGGGAGAGATGTCGAGAGAGTTAGCGGTCTGTATGTTATGGGTCCCTCTCCTATTGTTTTTGAATGTCCCCCCCCGGGCACGTGTCTCCCCTCCTTTATAAAGGAAAAAAATTAAGAACAAAAAAGGAAAGGAAAGAAAGAAAAAAAAGGAAAGTAATTTTGTTGTCACAACAAATCACAATGCACCATATGTCACAATTAGATACGTGGCCCAATGATATTTTGACATATGGCAATATGTGGATTTAAAAAGAAAAAGATAAAAAAACCATCCTTATGCCTCCATTGAGTTTTGTACCCTTATCCTTTAGCTTAATCTACGCGCTTAGTCCATGTATTTTACCAATAGGCTGTTGGCCTATACCTTATCTATATGTGCAATAACTAGGTTAGCCTAATCTAGATTTAAATCCAAGCTTAAGTCCAACAGCCCTTTATACAAATTTATTTAAATAAAAATCCTATTCTATTTAAATAACCTAAAATATTTATTATATTCTAAATTCCTTATTTCTTTAAATTTTTTGTGACTTTTCAAATTTCTTATATTTTTTTCAAAATTTTTCCATATTTTGTATTTTTTCTAAATTTCTTATTTTTTGTGCCTTTCCCTACTTTCCTATTCTTTTTGTATTTTTCTAGAATTCCTATTTTTTCTAAATTTCTTCATTTTTTGAGTTTTCTTTAATTTTCTATTTTTATGAATTTTTTCTAATTTGAAAAATAAAAAGGGACAAAAATTAGGTATCTACAGCTACTCCTCTTTATGGTGAAGTTTGAGCAAAACTTTACCATAAAGACAAAACAAACACTATTTTTGCCCCCAGGACGATTAAATAGCTATCCTAAAATTGATTTACATAAAGAAATGAAACCTGATTGTACCTCTCTAGGCTCACTAACCTAAGTGGGAGTGTCTTTAAGGGATAAACGATCATATGCTGGAATTGATCTAAAACTAGGTCGTACCTCACTAGGTTCACTAACCTAGGAGAGAGCATCTCTCGAGAATTAGCAACTCTAATTTAGGATCAATCTAAAACCTAGTTATGCCTTACTAGGCTTACTAACCTAGGCGGGAGCACCTCTCGAGGATGAGCAACCCTAAAATGGGATCGATCTAAAACCTAGTCATGCCTTACAAAGCTTACTAACTTAGGTGAGAGCATCACTTAGGGACTAACTACCCTAAAATTTGATCGATCTAGAAAAGCCTAGTAGTACTCCTTTGAGTTGACTATCTTAGGTGGGAGCATCTCTTAGTGACTAGTAAACCTAATGTTTGATCGATTTGGAAAGCTTAGTAGTGCTCCTTTCAGCTGACTAACCTATGCGGGAGCATCTCTTAGGGACTAGCAACCCTAAAATTGGATTGATTTGAAAACCTAGTTGTGCCTCACTAAGCTCACTAACCTAGGCGAGAGCGTTTCTCGAAGACTAGCAACCCTAAAATTTGATTGATCTAAAAGACCTGCTAGTACTCCTTTGAGCTGACTATCCTAGGTAGGAGCGTCTCTTAAGGACTAGCAACCTTAAAATTTGATCGATCTGAAACCTAGTAGTGCTCTTTTAAGTTGACTAACCTAGGCGGGAGCATCTCTTAGGAACTAGTAACCCTAAAATTTGATCCATCTGAAAGACCTAGTAGTGCTCCTTTGAGTTTACTATCCTAAGCGGGAGCATCTCTTAGGTACTAGCAACTCTAAAATTAGATCGATCTAAAAACCTAGTTGTGCCTTATTAAGCTCACTAACCTAGGCGGGAGTATCTCTCGAGGACTAGCAACACTAAAATTTAATCCATCTGAAAGACCTAGTAGTGCTCCTTTGAGTTGACTATCCTAGGTAAGAGCGTCTCTCAAGTA
This sequence comes from Lumnitzera littorea, assembly GCA_024138015.1. Lineage (NCBI taxonomy): Eukaryota > Viridiplantae > Streptophyta > Magnoliopsida > Myrtales > Combretaceae > Lumnitzera > Lumnitzera littorea. The sequence goes on along the minus strand of JAMXBB010000012.1, from coordinate 66,838,748 downwards.
CTAGCAACCCTAAAATTTGATCCATTTGAAAGACCCAGTAGTGCTCCTTTGAGCTAACTATTCTAGGTGAGAGCGTCTCTTAGGGATTAGCAACCCTAATGTTTGATCGATCTAAAACCTAGTAGTACCTCACTAGGCTCACTAACTTGGGTGGGATAAGTGAAGCGCTCCTAAGGCTAGCTAAGACCCTTAATTGAAAACAGATGAAGAGAAACACCCCTTAGGCTTGCTTGGGATGATTTGATGAGAGAAGTGTCTTATGGGCTAGCTAAGAAACAATCGATGAGGAGAAACGCCCTATGGGCTCGCTACAAGATTTGATGAAAGAAGTGCCTTATGGGCTCACTAAGAGATAGTTGAAAGAAAGTGCCTAATGGGCCTGTTAAGAAGATGAAGAGAAGTATCCAACGGGTTCGCTAAGAGACAGCTAATGAGTTACAGGTTTGCTATAAGATTGGTGAAAGAGAAGTGCCTCGTAGGCTCACTTAAGAGAACTTGGTGAAAGAAAGAACCTTATGGGTTTGCTAAAGGAATAGAAGCGCTTCATGGGCTTACTAAGAGAATTTGATGAAGAGAAGTGCCTTATGGGATCACAAAGAGAAAAGTGAAAGAGAAGCGCCTCATGGGCTCGTTTCGAGAATTAGTAAAAGAAAGCGCCCAACAGGTTCACTAAAGACCCTATATGGAGTTGATGACGGAGGGGTTGAAAGATAGCTAAGAGCCAAAAAGATAAGATGATGCCCTAAAGGCTAACGAGATCCCTAAAATGAAAGACAAGATAGCATCCTAAGGCTAACTAAATCCTTAAGAAGAAAGGAGAAGTCAATGCTTTAAGAGCTTGCTAATACCTTAGAAAGACAGGATAGTGCCCTAAAGGCCAGCTGGAACCCTAAAAGGAATAAGAGAGGTTAGGGCTCTAAGAGCTGACTTGAACCCTAAGATAAAGATGGGACAGTGCCCTATTGGCTAACTAGAACCCTAAAAAGAATAGAACAGGTCAGCATTCTAAGCACTAGTTAATACCTTATAAAGACGGGACAACACCCTAAAGGCTAGCTAGAACCTTAAAAAGAATAAGAGAGGGGTTAGTGCTTTAAGAGTTAGCTAACACCCTAAAAAGATGAGACAGTGCCCTAAAAGCTAGCTAAGACCCTAAAAAGAATAGGAAAGGGGCCAACGCTCTAAGAGCTAACATGAACCCTAAGAGGAAGATGGGTTAGCACCTTAAAGGCTAGCTAAAATCTTGAAGAGAATAAAAGAGGGATCAACGCTCTAAGTGTCACGACCCGAGGGGGCTAGTCGTGGCAGTTGCCGTATACTGTACAAAGGACTATAGATTGAATTCCTTTACAATTGATGACCCTTTATATGATACACAAGGCTATAGCTACAACTAACAACTAAGAGTTGCACAAGCATAAGTAATATCATTTCATGATAACAAAAATAAGATACAAAAATATAAAACATAATCTATTTATATAAGAATTTACAGATATAAGGTCCTTAGAACTTTTAACCCAAACTAACATCAATTTATCACATATTCAAATCTACAATTTAGATAAACTATCATGTGAACACTCTGAACACGTCCTGCTCCCACATCGACCCCCTAATGAACAACTAATCTTAGGCATACGATGGCCCTACTCTACGAACAACTCAGCCTATGAAAGAAGACTACAAGGGTATAAGCTAACTAGCTTAGTAAGATAATCCCCTCAACCATGTAACAATCAAGTTATACAACAATTAAGTTCAATCAAATGAATGCATGTTAACTAGTATGCCAAACAAATACATGCAGGTGACCAAGTACTGCATGCAACTCAAATTTAAGTCCCTTCGAAGTCAAGGTTGGAAATACATCGGCATAGTTAGATCCGGGTATCATACTAGAACTTATCTCATAACGAAACTCCGTGTTTCACATTTAAAATGTAATGATATATCCATTATCAGTTTTATCAAAAACGAGTTCTACATATGATTATGAGTAAGTTCACGTAGCCCTCACTTACCCCTAAATGGAGGCATCTAGACTCGACCCTTAACCAAACAGTTGGCGCCTCCAACGCTTAGTAATCCCGCAGGCAAGTGTAAGGTCATATTGTACGTGTGCATCGTACGAAATCTATAAAAATCAAATAATCAACCCACGTATGGCCTCTTGCTACCTCCGTGTAATGTGACGATCGAAAATAGTTATGCGGTGTATGATTATGCGTGTTTCAAGTTATCTTTTTTTAGTCGAGTAAAATTAGGTCTTATTATTCAGTGATCAATTAAGGTCACAAACAATCGGTTCTTGGTGAATCTACTATGCAACAATCAATACATTATTGTAATTTAAAGTAAATTCACCGTTAACAAACAATTATCATACACAAGCATAACCTAACCCCATAAAACATTCAATTATTGATCATAATTTATATTCACTAATTATAAACACAAGCAAGTATGGAATCATTAGGAAAAACTCACTCAGCCATAGGTGATTCAAGGGTTGTAATAATCTAGTGGCAGCCTAAGGTCAAGGTCAAGATCACTTGAGAATAAGGAATGTAAAAATTTGTAAGTTTGAGAATTTAAAGCAAAATTACTATCGTAATTTGTAAAGTTTACTTCACCTAGTTACGCGAAATTTTTTATTTAAGCTTCTTATTAAATCGCGTATAATATTTTCGTTTTACCTCGGATTGTTATGAACTTATAATCCATTTTAATCGTTTTCGAGTATATTTTCTCGTAGTAAGGTCCATTTTGGACGTTATGACTCGCAGTTTGCACCATGATATAAAAATATCACAAAATTAATTATTTTAATTTAAAAAGTTATTAAATATTAATTTTAGTTTTTTCTTAATATATTTATGATTTAATAATTATTTAAATCATATAATTGATAATTTTATTATTTTAAGCATATTTTACCTTAGTTACTTATTTCTTCCTATTTTTGAGATTTTAGACTTATTAAATTATTATTATTTTTATTATTTATTATTTTCTTATTATTTATTTGTATTTTACGATACACACACACACACACATATATATACTTATTACTATATTCAATTTATTTTTTTTATAATTTACTTCATTAGTAATTCCCAATTTAGAGTAATATATATATATACCTACTTCTTACATATTTATGAACTTATTTTATTTAGTAAATATTGTTGTATCATATATACTATTTAATGTACAGTATACTTTATATACTATACGCTATACATATACTTACTATTATAATTGTACACATATTTACGCTACATAGATATATACATATATACATATATATATATAAAAATATAGCTTACATGTGTACATGAATATATAAATACAAAACACATGTATATATATATAATATACGAATACTTATACTTATATATATCATATATGAAAATAAAGATTATATACAAATATATACCAAAAGATACATCTTCACTATGCATATAGATCTATATATATCTATGTTTAATTTGTGAAAATAATAAATACTTACTAGACATATTCTTATGTACAC